>PVIC010000412.1:0-97849 GCA_004025085.1 Thryonomys swinderianus
TCTTCTGCTTCAGAAAATATGACCTTGGTATCTCATGCTAAGATTAAAACTCTCTTTTGAGAGAGAACCTCAGTTCCCTTTGGTCTTTTTTTCATATCAAAACTGCTTTTAATCTCATGGACCTCTTCAGACTCTACTTCTTCCTTATCTGTGAGCCCTTCTTGATCTCTTTCATTCCTTTTTTAGTTTAAATCTGACCAATTCTGGGTCAACACTTTAAAGTACTTTGTAATTTTTATTCCCCATTGAATATTATAGTGGGAAAATTTATACCCTGTATAAAGTGGCATTGTTACATGTTGGGAAGCATAGGAGCTAAAAGCATGAGTTCTGAGGCACATTGCCTAAGTTTAAATCTAATATCTATTTTCTTGAGTAAATTACTTAACAATTTTATACTTTAGTTTTTTTATCTGTTAAATGAGGATAATAACTGTACCTACTGAGTTGTTACGAGAATGCATAAATAGAATGATGTATGTATAAGTACTTTCAGCCATATAGGAAATACTCTGTAACTTATAAGCGTTATTATCATTATCATTATTAACATAAAGAGCTCACTACCTCAGTTTGATTTTTAATAAGTAGCTCTCATCCTTTCTTATCTCTGCACTTTGACTTTATCTTCAACAACTCTCCTAAGCCACATTTTCCTCAAATCACCTCTTCTGACCTTGGTACTTATCACAACAGAATTGCTGTCGTCCTTCCCAGCTGTGAAGAGTGATTTCCCTCAGCTTTCTCTAGGTTCTGGAGACGTGAGGTAGGAAAGGTCGCAAGTGTGGGCTCTGAGCGAGACCAGTCAGGCCCTGCTGCCTGTTAGCCATTGACCTTGTCAGCTGCACTTCTATCAGTATTTTTGGACACAAGAAAATAGGTTGTGGCCATTGATCCCATCACAAAACCTAGAAATCTAGGAATGATTTTTCACTTCTCTTTCTGTTTCACCTTCTAAATTTTACAAACATGAATGTTCTGCAGAGTTTATATAAAAATGATTTTACACCTCTGCTTTGCTTTGGCCCATCCAAGACTTTCATGATTTTCCAAAAACTCTATTACCACTCTTTGTTTTGAGTGTAAGCATAAGAGAGTCTATACTGCTACATATTTGAAGGTTCCTGCTAAAAATATTCCTTTTTCTCTCTGGAATTTCCTTGTCTTTATTCTCTCTTTTTCATATAATGTTCTCCTCTTTCTTAAAACTCATCACATCACTTCCTCACCCTGCCAAACAAGCAATCATATACCTAGGTCTTATTTCTCCCCTTTTCCAGGTAGGACTGAGCATCTATTTCAGTGTTCCTATATTGCCCTGTCAGTATTTGTATCATCACATCTAACACATTGCAATATAAAGTTCATTTGTATGACTGTGGTCTGAAATCAATGATAAACTCCTAAAGAAATCAATGATCTTCTCCTAGCCATCCTTGTGTGTCCTACTCACAATTAATGAAAAGGCAGGTCTCTCAGAATGTTTCAGTCTAACCAAAAAATGAGAAATAATCCAACCAGCCTGGGACACACTGGGAAGGAGGAAAAGTTTGAGGGGAATGTAGTTGGCAGGTCTGGAAAGTTTAGATTATGGAGAATGTTACTTAACATGTTAAACAGTTGCCATTATTTATCCCAAAGGTTATGAGAAGTCTTGATAAATTTCAAGGAGATGAACATGAGAATATAATCTGGCAACAAGTAGTTGATGAAGTGATGACAACTGGAGAATCCATGGCATAACAGTGGGGTATTAAGAGAAACAGCAATAGAGGTGAGGAGCAAAGGGCAGATTTAGCGTAACATGATGAGGGCTTATTCAAGGAGAAGAAATGGTTAGTTTGAGAGGATGTGGTAGGATGAGTATCAAGGATATTTCCTTTTACAGTAATTGGGTATAAGGAGTATCTTTCAGTGAGATGGGAGTAAAAAGAGAATAATGAGTAGGAAATCAATGAGTTTAATTATGTTGAGTTTGATGTTGGTGAGGTATATAGGAGAGTAAGAGGACAACAAGAAGTCAGTAAGTGGGGTAGAGGAACACTATACTGAAAGTCACTGTGATAATATTTCTTGCTAAATTAGGGAAAGGAAGGGTACCTTTACATCAAGACCGATAACACTAAGAAGAAGATAAAGAGGAGAACCATGAGAGTGATTTCACAGAAGATAGGGAAGAGGAAAGGAACACAATCTATTTAGTACTAAAATTAACAGAAAATACTAAGTAATTAGATTTTAAGTCTAAAAAAATGTGGGTTATTATTCCACAATATACACTAAATAGTGTCATTTCAAAATTCTTCTTTCTATAAATATAATATCTTAAAAAGAAGAGCTGTCAAATTAACTATCAATTAATGAAAAATATTTAATTTCTTTGTCATGTTAATGAGGTAATTGATCAAAAACTTTATATAAAATTTGATTCCTATTATAATTATTTTTGCTGTTAATGTAACTGTTGGTTTCATTTTAAGTATGGAAGAAAATACTGTAGAATTAGTCCTCATAATATATTTGTTTTAAGTCTTACAAAATTTATTGAAGTGTTGATGAATAAGAAATAGTTTCAAAAATATTACCTCAGCACCCATGTCCCCAGGAGGTCCAGTATCACCTAGAAGTCCTCGTGGTCCCTATATTAATAAAAATTTAAAATGTGAGAATCAAAGTATTATTTCAATATACAAATGCATCTAATTATGGAATTAATAATGTGACATACATTATAAAGTTATCAATATATTACTTTACTCTCTGTATAAACAAAATATATCTTTAGATGATTTATCTGTGTTGTTTTATGACTGTCTTTAAACTATGCTTGGATTAAAAAAGAAAAGGAATGAGAGGAGTACCATTCATTCCCTAATATACTTGTTCATTCAATAAACAGTAAGCAACTAGTAAGTATCAAGTAATGTGCTAAGAGCTTTGATGTATTTTATTTAATAATAAAATAATTATACATGTGCTTAATATTCCTGACAAATACAATAACATTTTTAATGAAACATGTATTTTTTATTGTCTGTGTAGTTTTGCCTTTGCCAGAATGTCATATAATTAGAATCACACACTATAGATCCTTTGAAATTGGCTACTTTACCTAGCAGTATGCATTTAAGGTTCCTCTATGAATTTTTGTGGCTTGATAATCCATTTATTTTTATTATTGAATAACATTCTACAATGGATGAACCACAGATTTTTACTCTGTTAATGACAGACATTATTATTATTTTATTATTATTTTGAGACGGTCTTGCTTTGTAGTTCAGGCTGGCTCTGAGCTCACTTTATAGCCCAGGCAAGCCTCAAACTCAGCAATCCTCTTGTCTCTGTCTCCCAAATGCTGGGATGACAGGCGTGAGCCACCCCCCACCCCTGGCACTGTGGTATGTGGTGCTGTTTGCTGGTGAGTGAGTCACCACGGCCGGTATTATTGCATGTGGTTACCGGGAATTGAACCAGGGACCTTGAGCTTTCTAGGCAGTCACCAGAACCACTGAACCAAATCTCTGGCCCTCATATTTTGTTATTGTCAAACTATATGTTTCAAATTTCTTTTGTGACTCCATTTTACCAGTTTTATTTCTTTTCTATGATTATATCAGACAGCTCAATTATCTGCCACAGAGCCTGTTATATTCACTATTCATTTGATTTGTATTTTGTCTACTCATCTCACTGGCCCAATAACCTGCATGTTAAGTTTTAGGTGCAGTCAAATCAATTCATTAGGAAGTCTTTTGGGAAAATCATAAGTCATTGTCTCTGCTATTGTTATAACTACTGCCATACTTTGCTTAACTGTCTTCTTGAATAAGACTGAGTGGTGTTTTGTTTTGTTTTGCTTTATTTTGTTTTGTTTTGAGACAGGGTCTTGCTTTGTAGTTCAGGCTGGCCCTGAGCTCACTATGTAGCCCAGGCAAGCCTTGAACTCAGCAATCCTCCTGTCTCTGCCTCCCAAGTGCTGGGATGACAGGTGTGAGCCACCACGCCTGACAAGACTGAGTGGTTTTCATTCCATTCCACCTCATTTAATAATATTACCTACACAACAATGATTATAGTTTTTGGCACATGTTCTTCTGTTAGGCCAACTTAACAAATACACATTGAATAGATTTAATATGCCAAATATTACACCCGAAAAGGAGAGTACAAAGACTAAAGACACAGTCTCTCACTTTGAGAAGCTTATGGATTGTTTAAAGGAAATAGATATTGATATAGATCACTGTAAAAAGATTTGCAATGTTTTATGGTTAGAAAAATATTACAATTGGGATAACAGGTGAAAATATACAAAATAGGACAGAAGTTAAGAAGGGTCTAGTTATCTGAGATCAATGCCATAGCTTAAATTTTTAATTTGGAATGATATATATATATATATATAAATATATATCTTACATATATAAAAATATACTTATATATAAATATATATTTTAGATATATATATTTATATATAATATACATTTACATAGAACTTATTTTAAATTTGAAATGTTGTATATCATATATACACACATATATACATACACACACACGCATATATATACACATGCACACATATATACTTACATTTTATATATATATAATTTTCTACTTGCTACTATCTAAATGAATTATGCAAATCCCATATAAACTTTTAAATCAACCCATGATAAAATCAACTGAGTGCTTTGAAAGACTATATTGTATTATAAATCTTAGGAACATATTACAGCATCTTATATTTGACACGATTAACTAAAAGAATGACTTCATTGGTAATAAAGAATAAATTGTAAGAACGTAGGCTGTGACTGACTCTTTCCTTTTAACAACTCATTTTCCATGGAAACTCTGATATTAAGTCACATTTATTAAACTGTAATGTAAGTTTTTGTATTGTTGATACAACAGCATTTCTGTCATGTTTGTACATTTTGGCCCATCAGATGTAGAGTTTGGCTTCTCTATATGATTTTTATTATGGAGTTGACCTCATAAATGTGATTGTATGTGTGGCAATGTAATACTTGTACAAACAACAAGGCATTCAGAAAAATTTCTGAGGTTCAGTAAAACAGTTTTCTTTGTAGAATATAGAAATTTGCTCAGCTTTTGTCAGTTCAAGAGAAAAATTACCAAATATGCCTACATGAAACTAGAGTGGTATTAAAAACTATATTCTGGCATACTGACTTTATATATTGTATGGTGATCCTATGCAAAATATCCCTTCTACTTAATTGGTCTATAGTATCTATAAAAAATGTTGCTTTTAAAGTGTACCAGTCATAGCATAGTATGGTAATAATAAGGAAAGACAGATGAACGTAATGGGAAAAGCACAGTTAGAAACACATGAAAAACAAACTCACTGGTTCTCCTGCAAGTCCCCGGTCTCCTGTAATGCCTGGGTGCCCCTGTATACCCTGGACAAAGGAGCACACAACTTGTAGAAAAAGCAGTATTTGAAAATGTTTCAGTTTTCTTACCTCAGCTTTCATGATGAATTCCTTTTTCTATCTTCCTTTCTCTTTCTTTTTTGGGAAAATACACATACCATAAAGTTGACAGTTTTTACCCTTTTTAAGCATAAAGATTTCTGGCATTAACACACTCACAATGTTGAGCAACCACTTTCATCCATTTCTGGGGCTTTTCTATCTTCTCCAAGTGAAGCTGCACCCATTAAGTACTAACTCTGTGTCACCACTTCTCTTGTCCCGTTAACTACTATTCTACTTTTTGAAGGAGAATGCATTTAATTACTCAGGTCAGTCATCCAAACCTTTTAGAGACCAAGTACCCAAACTGCAACCCCAAACCCACATTTTTATTACACAGTGCCACCACGGTTCTGTAATCTGATGTTCTGCTGTGAGACTTGGCTCCTGTGCTCATGGAGAGGGCTTTGTCTACCCTCTGTGACACACGTGTCACAGGTTCACCATTGCTGCTCTACGTAAATGAGTTCATACAGTGTCTATCCTTTTGTGTCTGATTTATTTAATTTAGCATGCTGTATTCAAGGTTCGTCCTTGTAGTACGTGTCAATCTTCCTTTTTATAGCTGCATAATATTCAATTTTATTTCTACACTGTGTTTTAAAAAATTCAACCAAGAAGATATATAATTGGCCAAAAAGCACAAAAAATGATTCTCAAAATCATGAATCAAGAAACATCTTGATGGGGGAGGGGTTGGTGGAAGAAAGTTAGGTCACTGGGGACATGGCTTCCAGGGGCTACTATAACCCATGTGCCGTTTCTTTCTTTCTTTGGGGATTTCTTTCTCTTTGCTTCTTGAATGTCATAAGGTAAGCAGTTTTGCTCCACCATGCACTTCCTTTGATGATGTTGAGCTACACCATAGGTTTCAAAACAATGGAATGAACTGAGTATAGACAGAAATCTCTGAAGGTATAAACCAAATAAATCTTTTTTCTTATAAGTTGATTTCCTCAGATATTCCATCGCAGTCACAGAAAGCTGGTCTTGCCTTTTTGTAGGTGTAGGTTATTGAATTCTAGTTCTTTACCTTTATTTTCAGAATTATACCTCACTCTATACTGTGACAAACAATTGCCCAGCATTACTTTAAATTTGGATTTCCTTATACTTTTGATATTGATATAAAATTATTTTTTACCAAAAATAACATTTTGTGATCTGTTACTAAGTACTTAAAATCTACCCAGACATAGGAGTCTAAGAACTTCTAGATGGCTGGAAATAACTGCACGGGCACCTTTAACTTTCTTTTTATTTTGCCACATTGAGTTTCTAACCTAGGCCCTTGAACTCTCTAGGCAAGTTCTTACCACTGAGCTACATCTTTAGATCTTCTTCTTCTTTTTTTGACATCATGCTATTATAAAAGTGAGTCTTAGATATGATGTTTATTATAAAATAATAAAATTTAGACACAATTTTAGATCCTCCCTTGGTTCTTTAACTCAAAGATATACTCAGCATGTACCAAGTGCCAGACATTAATAACTGCTGTAAATATAAAATACTGTTCCTATTTGCAAGATGCCTCTTCTATATTATTGACCTTGGAAAGGCTGATAAAATAAGTAATCATAATTACCACAATAGTTGAAAGCTAAAGTCTAAGAAGAAAAACATTAAGTTGGAATTAAAGATATTCATTTCCTTTTTACCATCAGATATTTTCTTTTCCCTCTTTGCTTTGTCCTGTCTCCCTCCCTAGCTTCCTTTCCCTTTTGAACATTTTGTCCTATTTCATAATACCTAGTTTACATTTTGGACCTCATTTACACATCAGTTTTGCACACTAGATAAATGATATGGTATTTTCTCATATGTGTTCTATTTATTTCACTTATAGGTATGGTCTCAAGGTGCATCCATTTAGCAAGAAATGTCTCAAGATCTCTTTGTGCCTGTATAGTACTCGACTTTATATTAAAAAAGGATAAGAAATGGAATGAAAGCTTACATATATGATGGGTGGAAGGATTGAAGGGAGGGCAGGGAAGAGAAAAAAATAAGTCAAGTTATATTATGTGTAGTACAAATTGTCAGTGGTGAATGTGATCATAATGTAAACCTAAAATGCACCAATAAATCCAGTAAAAAAGAAATAAAAAGAGAAAAAAGATATTCAATATTCTGAATGTTGATGAAGAACCAGAGAAAGGAACAGTCTCATACTGTATATGGGAATGTAAATTACTATAGCTATTATTGAATACAATATGGCGGTTCATAAAAACAACAACAGGATAGAACTACCATATGATCTAGCAATCCCACTCCTGGATATATATTCAAAAGCAAATGAAATCAGTATGTCAAAAAGATATGCACTTTTTATGTTTACTGCAGCATTATTCACAATACTCAATTTGTGGAATGAACCTATGTAGATGTCGTCAGAGAAATGGACAATAAATGTGATGTATATTCACATCACAATATTATTAAATTATGTTAAGAATTAAATCCTGTCTCTATGACAACATAGAGACAGGATTATTATTTCCTTAACTATATTAAGGAAAATAAATCACATACAAATAGGCAGTATTACATGTATTCATTTATATGTGGAAGCTAAAAATGTTAATCTCACAGAAACTGAGAGTAGAAGGTAGTTACCAAAGGCTTGAAAGTGGATAAAGGGGAGATGAACATGAAAATTTAATTGCATATTTTAAAACAAAAAGTAAGGGGCATTTTGAGTATTACCAACACAAAGAAATGATAAATATTTGAAGTGATGTATATACCAATTATCCTGATTTGACTATTACATGTTGTATGTATATCAAAAATCCCAGTGTAGCCTTATTATGATTGAGATCTGGAATGTCCACACTTCCAAGCCTCATGTTCAGAGTTAGGACTTTGGAAGGTGACTAGATAATGGAGGCTATAGTAGATTTGCTGTTAGGTGGTAGGGTGTGGTTGGAGGTGGGTCACTGGAAGGTTGACTTTTTCCCATGCTTCTTTCTCTCTCTGCTTACTGGCCACCATGATGCGAGCAAATTTCCTCCTGCAGACCTTTCTACCATGGCTCTTCTGTGTTTGACACTGCCAACCATGGGCTGAAACTTCTGAGACTCTGAGCCAAAATAAACTTTTCCTCCTGTAAGTTCTGAGTTTCAGGCATTTTGTCTCAGCAACAAAGAAAGTGATTAAGATTGCCCCATGTATTTGTACAACTATATGTTAAAAATTTTAAAATATTTGTAAAACAATTCCAAATTCTTAGCACTACATAGTCCTCTATTACATTCACCAAGGTCCTATTTAGTTTCTATGTTCAGAGAAAAGGAAGTTTGTAAAGTTCTGGACTCCTTCAAGCTAGCGCCATGTTTCAATCCTGAAAGTCCTATGTTCAATTTGGCTCCTAAATTAAGACAAAATCAGTGTAAGTAATCACTCCAAGCTTGATAAACTAACTGAAACATACATTAAATATTCCAATTTTCTTTGTAAAGCATGTTTGGATATAAGATCGAACTTGATATAGATATTTAATGCTGTTGATGGCATATTGTTTCATGAAGCAATGAAATAAATGTCCTCTAAATTTAAGACTTTCCTTAAAGATGCCATTAATGACAAAACTGTCTGCTCCAGGAATTCAACTCAGTAATTGTGAACATGATGACCAAATAAATGATAGAGCCTGTGGTGGTTATTTATTGAAAGTTTGTATCAGTCACATAATAAACATCATTTCTTAGAAATATGAAAGCTATTCCATCTGAAAGATAGAAACTGATACTTGGAGGGGTTAAAAACATGTATAAAGTAAAAGGAACTAGATAGTGGCAGAACTACTATTTAATCTCTACATATCCAACTCCAGTACAATGGTATATTATATGCAGTGGATGAATAATAAAGACAAATATAAACATCTCATCTGAAACACTGAAGGCCAAATGAAAGGTGTTTTTAAAGTATTGAACAAAAACAAACTAAACAAATCCAAGATCTGGTATCCAGCTAACTCCTTCAAGAATAAATATGAACTAAATACATTTTACCAGTAAAAATGAAAATATATCATAAAAGTTAAGACAATTTATCACTAATAAACTTCATTAGAAGAAATCTAAAGGAAGTCCCATAAGCTTCAGGGAAATGACACCACTTTGAAATACAAGTTTTCAGAAAGGAACAAAGAACACCAAAAATAGTAACTAAATAAGTCAGTGAAATGCCCTCTTTCCTTTAAAAATATCTCTAATGTACATATTTCATTTGTTTTAGGATAAATTTTGCGTAGACTAAAACAATTATAACTTTACAATGTCAGATTCATAATACATGTGGATATAATTCATAAAACAATTACAGTATAAAAGGCAATGTTGGTAAATATGGTAGCAAATTTCTTACACTTATGCTAAATATTTAACATAAAATGTTTGTTTGTGGCATGCTCCCTGATTTAACTATTTAACATAATAAGTATTGCTAAGAGTCTAATAGGTGAATAAAAACAGGACTCTCAAAAGTATTCGGTGTTAACAGGGAGACACTGAACAAAAATTACAACAAAAAGGATACAAGGAATAGAAAATCTTAAAATAGTAGACTAAATCAACAATATCAGTATGGAATGGACCAAATAGTATAATTAGGAGAAAAACATCAGAATTAAAAAGATCCAACTATAATATATTTAATATAAATATCAAAACATATATGGGAAAGTATGCTACCTGAATAGGAAGTATAAAAAAGATGGAGAAGCTATATTAATATCAGATAAAGTAAAATTCAAAACAATATTTTTGCAACAAAAGAGAAAAATTTCAAAAGACAAATCAAAATAGTTTTTTGATTATAGAAGGGTCAATCGATTAGGAAGACATAATAACTTTAAATGTGGATGCCTTAATAATAAAATTTCAAAATAAATAAAGTAAAATATGACAGAATTAAAGAAAAAGGCATCCCAAATCATGTTTTTACACATATTTATCAATTAATAGACCATCTACATAAAAAACAGTAATATGCAGTGTGTTATAATTTCATGTGGTTTGGGAAACCAAAAATAATGATCCAGATTTTATCATCTTAGTCATACAATGATTGTGGCCCTTGTTCTGATTTTTCCTTCGAGTCAGCTTTGTGCATAGATGTACAGTGAATATCGGAAGTGGTGTTGGTGGGCCACAGAAAAATATATTGGTTATGTGATCAAGTGTACTATATGTGTTTTCAATTTTCATTTAACACTGGGTATTAGGAGTCTAACAACTAGTGGCCAGGAAGGTAGACTATGGCAGGCCAACTGGTTACTATGCACAAGTTTGGGATTCAATCTTCAGCATAAGAGCCAAGAGAATTATGACAACTGAGCATTACAAGAGGTTTTAGAGATCTTATCTTTATTTTGAGGGTAAGAAAAATAGGATCTAGAGAGCTAACCAATTAAACCAAGATTATACAATTTTTAGGACATGCAAGAACAAAGGTCAATCTGACCTCATGTATATCTTTCCTTTATACATCATTGCCTGCTGTTCACAGTGCTTAAGGGACCAGAGACAGTAAGAATACTCTGAAAGATAAAATTAATCTTTAGAGCTTATCTGATTTTATTTATTGACTGTTCATCGCTTCTCCAATATTTTAATTCATTAAAGAGAAGGAAACAATGTGGGTGATCAGGGCTTGATGACAGACACACCTGTAATTCCAGCATTCTTAGAGGCTGAGGCAGGTGAATAGGAAATTTGAGACCAGCGTGAGCAGTTTAATGACCTAGTGAGAATCTGTCTCAAAAATGAAATGGGGTTGGAGGTTTATGTAGTTCAATGTGAAGGCCCTAATAACAATTCTCAGTACAAAAAAGAAATCAGTGTAAGTATAGAGCATGGTAAACCATAACATCTATTATGAGCTCATTAGTTACAGGCAAACCATGTTATCTATGAAGGTAATTTCACTCTTCCAGTGGTGTAAGCAAGTTTGTTGCTATAAACTATGGTTCTAAAATGATTCTAATGTCTTTATTTGATTAAGGGAGTTAAATATCAAATATCATGCTTAACTAAGCTGAAAATGAAGGTAAAATGAATCTGATCTTCAAATTTCTATTCGTTGCAACATACTTGCCCTGTGTACAGTACTGCAAAAGTCACAATCTACAGAAATACCTTTTACATTGACAATAAAAACAGAGATCACGAATCTTAACATTCAAGGTCTGTTTTGGGGAGAAGAAATTTAACTAACAATACAATGCCCAAAACAAATTATTTTCATAGAAAATTTTTTTTCTTTTAGTTCTCTGCTATTTCAGGATTGACCAGTCAAATGTCATTGTGACCAATCGCAGGCAGGGGGCAGCAGATTTCAAAGAGGAACAAGCAAATGCAGTGGTATTGGTGACAATTATTTCAACAACTAAAACATTTTTGTCTTACCCTTTTTTGACTCATCAACTGCAATCTGCTCATATTATATAATTATATTTATACATATCCATGGTAAATCAGATGGCATTAAAGTTATAATTCTGAATGAAACAAAATAACTATACATTCATACTTATATGCTGATATATGTCATATGTATACATGTTTAGGCATGCATGGGTGACCTTTGCATTTTTGTCTCTGTTAGACTTTTTCTCTCTTACTTGATGATGCTAATCATAGAAATTGCTTCTCATGTTAAAAAGTATAATTCTAGTAAGATGTATGATGGTGGGAAAATATTTACCATTATAAACATTAAAAATATTTAGATTGGAAGCATGGGAAAGTACACATAGAACCACAAACCAAAGGTCTAAAATACTCTCCAATTGAATTAAAAGGTCACTAAGTATAAGGTCTCAAATTACTTTCTTTTATTAGGTTTATTATGTCCCATTTTATTTTTGTATCACACCATTTTATTTTGAAGTGAGTTTTAACAAAACCTAATTTATCAAATAGAATGAAGTAATAGTTGTTATCACCAGTTTAAAAATATGTGCCATTGAGCCTGAGAATGGGTAAGAAACTTGCTCAAATAATACATGAGTTAATGATTAAATGAAGAAAACTTGTAGTCTTTTAGTATAATGTATTGATTTTAGGAATAGTTGCATCAGAAGAGAAAACAGATAATCACTTAATAACATGTGAATATAATCATATTGTATACTGTAAATATATACAATTTTTATTGCCAAAAATCAGTCAAAGCATTGTTTACACACCCCTTTTCCACAGAGACAAACATTATTCATCCAATGATTATTTTCTATTTACTTACTGGTTTTCCTTGAACTCCTCTCTCTCCAAGATTTCCAGTCTTACCCTACACAAGAAAAACATGTGTAAGTCAAGTAGCCCCTCTCAGAATAACAGAGAAAAGAATCAAGGAAAACAGAGCAGATTTAAAACGTTAATACTTAATGTGAATTTTAAAATTTCTTACCATAATACCATGAGGGCCTCTTTTGCCTTTATTTCCTTTTTCACCCTAAGAAAGTAGGTGAATTAGTAAGAATTTAAATTATAGCCTTACATATGTTAACATAAACTCACAAATAAAAAATTTATGTGCATAAAAACTTGATGTTGCATACTTAAATTTAGAACTATAGAGAAAATTTAGAACTATACTTTTCTAAGGTGATATATGATTTTTTGGACAGGTTAAACATAGGCTCCTAGAATTTATGATAGATTTTTTGAAATAGGAAATATTCAAAGGGAATGTGGTAGGGGAAAGTAATGAGGTGAAAGAATAAATATGATTTGGAAAGAAAAAGAAAGAACATGTATATAGGGGGTGGGGCTGTGGGGTGGGTAGGGATATGGGTAAAAATGAGAATTAACTTGTGTCATATACTGGTATGAATTCCCTAATGTTGAGTGTGATTGTGAACTGTATATAAAATGTGCCAATAAAGAATTCAATGAAAAAAATATAGTCTCCATAAAATTTTATAGCATATAAAATAAGAAAATCAAGGATTACCTTGGCACCTTGTATACCTTGTTCCCCTGGGAGACCATCAGGTCCTCTTGGTCCCTAGAGAAAGAAAAAATATTCTGTCATTAATTTGAAATACCCCTCCATTGTAAAACTATTATGTGTTCTTATGAACAAAAAACACCGTCCTCTTCTGTAGTTGACAAACTGCCGGTTATTTTTATGCTCTGACCATAGAAAAGAATATAGCTGAGTATATTATTGAACTTTTTTGTTTGAGAATGAAACCAATGTTTTAAAAAGATTTTATGCCAAATATTAATCAAATTACTACAACATATCTTTTTGTCATTGTTGATTTGCTTGCATGTTTATTATTTGAGTATTTTTGCCTATTTTATCTTTACTTAGTCAGGCACATTTATTCTTAAAAATAACTTGGGCCGGAGATTTAGCTCAGTGTTTCCAGCACTTGCCTCGCAAGCGCAAGGTCCTGGGTTCGATCCCAGTAACCACATAGAATGCTGGGCGTGGTGACTCACGCCCACCAGCAACCAATAGCACATACCATAGTGCTGGGTGTGGTGGCTCATGCCTGTAATCCCAGCACTCGGGAGGCAGAGACAGGAGGATTGCTGAGTTCGCGGCGGCTTGCCTGGGCTACATAGTGAGCTCGGGACCAGCCTGAACTACAAAGCGAGACTCTGTCTCAAAACAAAACAAAACAAAACTATAAATTTACTTAAAAGTGGCTGGTGTGTTTGTCTAAATAGTCATAAATTTCATATTTTTAGAATGGTGTTTTTCTTTTCACATTACTAGGTAGTATAACTGATATACACCTACTGGACAATAGTTGCTAGAAGATGGGAGAGAAACAGAAAGGGAAAAGAAATATTGTTGGAAATATTCATGTCACTTTAAAACTTCTCTATTTTCATTCAATTACTGGTTGCAAAGAAGCTCTAGTTATAAAAAAATTCTCTAGTATAAGGACAGAACAGCCTTCCTAAGTTTTATTTTTCTTTGGAAGATTCTTTTTGAAGGATTTTTAACTAAATTCTTCAGTCTCTAACTGAACATCTCGTGTCAATATTAAGAGGTACAAGAATACATAATTATGAGAAAATGTCTTAATTATAAAGCTTATAGAATGAAAAGGAAATTACATAAGTGACTCTAAGGCAGGCAGATGTAGGCATGCCAAGGGCCAAAGGGAGGACTCAAAGATGGAGACACACTTGACATTGTTGGTCATGGGCATGAAATTATCTTTTTTGGCAATTGGAAGTTAAATTCTCATGGATGTACTCAAACTATAACGAACTCAAAATAGTGCAAAAGTATGAGAAGAGGATATAGAGGTATGAAGAAATACTCAAAAAATGAAAAAAATAGTTTTGCTGTGGGACTTATAATGTTTATAGAAATGTTAAGAAATAAGTATGGAAAAGATACCTGGTATTTAAAAGGCAAAGTACTAGGGTTTATAGTTAACTCACTTGGCAACGGGGAACCCTAGAAGATTTCTGTCAAGCAGTGATACAAATCTCCGAGTACAACCTACTAATTTGTAAAAGTCCTCAAGGCTTCAGTAACTTCTTATACTTCATCTGACATAAGCTTTTACTTAGCTTTGTTATTAAAACTGTGTACATATTAGAGCTGTTTTCTCCAATATTCTAAGAATAATTGCATTACTTAATCTTGGGTTACTCATTGATTTGGAAAGATCACTCACATTCTGTGAGGATCTACAGCTTGACTGGTCCTCTTAAAGTGAAAGCCATAGCTGTAGACCTACAATATTTCAGTTTGTATTCAAGGTAACTCATAATCTGTTCTCAACTCTTCTTTGTTCTATTTTCCAGGTAAGAATGTAAAACTAAATTATACTCTTATTTACTGAGTTCCAGCTACAAGCCAGGTATTGTTTTAGGCCTAGAGCACATAGTGGGAGGAAAAGACAAATCCTTGAATTCAGAAATATATGTGTAAAAATTACAGTATACTATGAAAATAGTTAAGTATAATGAAAAAAACAAATTACAGGGAGTATCAGGTGGTAGGCACTAATTGAGGTAGGGTAGTCTGAGAGTTCTCTCTAAAGTTAGAGTGTGGAAGCCATACAGAGAAGATCACTGTGGCAGAAGAAATGGCAAGTGTAGTAGTCCTGAGGTTGAGGAATGTGCAATGACTGAGTCTCTGAAAAAAAAAAAAAACCTAGTAAAGGATGACTGTGAAGTTTTAAGTGTGAGAGTTTTTCAGGACTTCAATAAATAATCCCATCTTTTTAAAAACGGATTTTATTGTACATTGATTTTACTGTAGATTTTATATACACATCATGATTATAATCGACATTGAGAATTTGTATCAATCCATGATGCACCTTAATTTTCATTTTTCCCATTCTACACTACACTACAACTCCCACCCCCATATACATAAACTTTGTTTCCTTTTGTTACTATCAAAAATTTTCCTTCCCTTCTTTACTTTCCCCTTCCCCCTTTCCTTTTGAATATTTTCTATTTTGTAATATCTATTATACTTTCTAGAAGCCATCCACATCTTCAGTTTCTCACACAAGAGAAAAGATATGGTACCTACACATCTGTGACCCATTTATTTCACCTATGAATGTGTTCTCAAGGTATGTCCATTTGAGTATACATGACTCAAACTTGTCATTCTTTTTGGCAGAGTAATACTCCATTTTATTAAAAAAAACACATCTTTGTTCAGTCTCCAGTTGATGGGCATTTGGGTTATTTCCAAGATATAGCTATCACAAACTGAGCTGCTATGAACATAGGTGCACACACATCACTGTGATATGAATTTTCCAAATCTTTTGTATATACACCCAGCAGGGGAATAGCAGGGTCAAATGGGACCTCCAATTCTCATTTTAAAATTTAGATGGCATGTACTGATTCTCTTTCTATAGTTCATTCAATGATTTATTTTCCTCTTTTAGCACTCTAAGAAACATCAATAAAATTTTTATGAGTTAGAAGGTGACTAATAGATGTTGAAAAGGAAATAATGGTCAAATTCTGAAGTATTGCAGAAAGCAGTAATAATCTGAAAATGTGTTCACTGGTAATTAACCATTTAAAGAACCCATCTACAATAAGAAATTTCTAAGTGTTTCTTGGATATTTTGTTACTGAGCAGCTACTTGAATGATAATAGTACTGACAAAAAAAAAGAATTTAAATGTGTAATTTGTTCACCATGGCAGTTATAGGCAAATTGTCAAAGGTATAAGACAAAATGCCTTGAAACCTGCAAGAAAAAGCACTAACATTAAAAGGGATCTCCATGAGATTAACAGCAGATTTTTCAGCAGGAACCCTAGAGGCCAAAAGGAAGTGGAATTATATATTCCTACTCGTGAAAGAAAATAAATGCCATAAAATATTACTATACTCAGCAAAGCTAGCCTTCAAAAATTAAGGACAAATAAAGATCTTTCAAAATAAACAAAACCTGAAGGAATTTATCACCAACAGACCAACCTTACAAAAGGTGCTTAAGGGAATCGAGAAATGAAAACAAAACAAAACAAAAGAAACAAACGAAATAAACCAAGTACCATTGTGAAATTAGAAAGGCTATTAAAGAAGTATATATATAAAAGAGAAATAGTGAAGAGTCAAAACATTGTCAAAAGAGTAATCCATAACAATGAACAAAAGGAGAAAAAGGACAAAAATATTTAAAATATTTAGAAGACAATCAACAAAATGACAGGAATAAGTTCTTGTCTTTCAATAGTAACACTGAAAACAAACGGATTTCATTCAACACTTAGAAGATACAAACTGCTTGAATGGATAAAACAAGATCTATAATATTCTGTCTATAAGAAATTCATGTCACAAATTAAGATATAAAAAATGAAAAGAATGGAAAATGTTACTTAAAGCAAATAGAAGCCCAAAGTGAGCAGGAGTCATGATACATACATATATTAAAACCCTAAAAGGAGACAAAGATCATTATATAATGATCAAGGAATCAGTTGAACAAGAAGATCATGCATTTAATGTTGAACATCCAATTTGATAGCCAATAATCTGAGATATAAAAGGAGAGATAAACTTCAACACAGTAACACTGGTGGATTTCATCACCTACTCTCATCAAAGTATGAATCATCCAGACCAAAAAAAAAAATCAACAGAGAAACATCAACATAAACTATGCTATAGATTGACTTAGCAGACATTTATGGAATATCCCCTCCAAAAGCTGCAGAATATGAACTTTTAAAATATCAGTACATGGACATTTTTCTAGAATGGATCAGATATTAAGCCACAAAATACATCTCAACAATTTTTTTTAAAAACTGAAGTCATATCTTACTTGTATTCTGAGCACAATGGAATAAAGCTAGAAGTCAACAGCAAAAGAAACATTAGATTAATATTTCTGTCCTGTTTTGTTTGTTGGTGTTCTTATATGTTTGCTTTTGTACCTCTGGAAAAATCAAAGCTGGGGCCTCTTATGCTAGGCAAGCATGCTATCACTGAGATACTCCTCCAGACCCCAAAACATTGTTGGATGAAAAGTGAACAATTAAGGAAGTTAGGATGAAAATTTTAAAATTTCTTCAAGCAAATAAAAATTGAAACACAACATGCCATAACCTGTGGGACACAGCAAAAGCAGTAGTCAACAGGAAGTTTATGACAATGAGTGTTGTCTTAGTCACTCTTTAAAATCTGGAACAAAATACTTGATACTGTCAATTTAAAGGAGGACAGTTTTATTTTGACTCATGGTTTTCAGAGGCTTCACTACAATCACTCCAAGGCAGAAAAGGCATGGTGGAAAAATCAGACAGATAAAAACTGCTCATTTTACTCCAAAAAGTAGAGTGTGATGGGAGGAGTCAAAGAAGGAGAAATACTCTTCTGGTTCATGCCCATGGTGATACATCTATTCCAGCAAGGCCCCACCTCCTAGCAGCACCTTGAGCTATGAACATTTCAGTGGAATAATCCGCTGATAATTATAGCACCCTCATGACTCAATCACTTTCCAAAAGTCCCGGGTCTGAACACATGAGGATTTGGGGAGATATTTCAGATAATAATAAAAGTGCCTGTATTTTCAAAGAAAGATTTAAAATATATGATCTAGTCATGCGTCTAATTCATAACAGCAAGTTCATACAAAACTCAAAATTTGTGGGAGGCAGAAAATGATGGTCAGAGCAGGAAAAAAAAAAACAAAACAGAGAGTGAAAAATAAGTAGTTAGTGAAACAAAGAACTGGTTCTTGCAAAGATAAATGTAACTTAGAAAACCAGAGCAAAGATCCAAATAAATTAAAGATGGAAAACCAATACTGTGCAAATACAAAAGATCATTTAAGATTATTTTGAAAAGGTATATGTTATCTGGAAAATCTAAAAGAAATGTATAGATTTCTGGATACACACAACCTACAAAATTAAAAGAAGACATAAAAAACTAGAATAAAACAATAAAAAGTAATTAGATTGAATCAATAATAAAATGCCTCTCAACAAAGCAGGATAGCTTCACTAGTGAATTTTACTAAGGTTTTAAAGGTCTAACACTACTGTTTCTCAAACTATTTCATAAAATTAAAATGGATACTTCCCAAGCTCATTATACGTGGATAGCATTATGTTCTTACCAAAATATAGGAAGGAAACAATAATACTGACAAAAAGAAACCTACACATTTGTATTCCTGATGAACATAGATGAAAAAGATCTTCAGTAAAATACTAGCAAATCAAATTACTTAACAGCATATGAAAAAGGTCAAGTTGTTTTCATTTGAGGAAGGGTTGTCTAGCATATACAAATCAACAACTGTAATACATCATGTTAACAGAATGAAGGATAGAAGTCATATACTTCTTTCAATACATGTAGAAAATGTACTTGATAAAAGCTAACATCCCTTCATGATAAAGGCCCTTAACAAAGTAGTATAGAAGAATCATACCACAACATAATTAAGACTGTATGATAAACCTTCAGTCAACATCATATTAAAGCAGAAAAGCTGAAGGCATTTAAAAATTTTTTTTCAATTGAATTCTTTACTGGTACATTTTACATAGAGTTCAGAATCACACTCAACATTGAGGAATTTGTACCAGTACATGACATAAGTTAATTCTCATTTTTACCCATATCCCAACCCACTCCACATCCCCGACCCCCATATACATGTTCTTCCTTTTTCTTTCCAAATCATATTTATTCTTTCCCCTCATTACTTTCCCCTACCACATTCCCTTTGAATGTTTCCTATTTCACAAAATCTATCATATATTCTAGAACTCATTTACATCTACAGGTTCTCATACCAAAGAAGATACAGTATTTACATATCTGTGATCTATTTATTTCACTTATTAGTGTGTCCTCAAGGTATGTGAATTGCCATTGTTTTTTCCTTTTTTGAGACAGGGTCTCACTTTGTAGTTCAGGCTGGCTCTGAGCTCACTATGTAGCCCAGGCAAGCCTGGAACTCAGCAATCCTCCTGTCTCTGCCTCCTGGGTGCTGGGATGACAGGTGTGAGCCACCACACCCAGCACTGTGGTATGTGGTACTGATTGCTGGTGGGCGTGAGTCTCCATGCCCAGCATTGTATGTGGTTACCGGGGATCAAACTCAGGACCTTGAGCTTGCGAGGCAGACGCCGGAACCACTGAGCTAACCCTCCGGCCCTGCCATTAATATTAGTATTAGTATTAGTATTAGTATTAGTATTAGTATTTTTTGAGGTAGGGTCTCACTTTGCAGTTTAGGCTGGCTCTTAGCTCACTCTGTAGCCCAGGCAAGCGTTGAACTCAGCAATCCTCCTGTCTCTGCCTCCCGAGTGCTGGGATTACAGGCTTGAGCCATCATGCCTGGCACTGTGGAATGTGATACTGATTGCTGGCGGGCGTGAGTCACCATGCCTGGTATTGTATGTGGTTACTGGGGATTGAACCAGGGACCTTGCTAGGTGGGCACCAGAACCACTGAGCTAATTCTCCAGCCTGCAACCACTGATTTTTATTGTTCCTCAATTAGGGTAAAGATAAGACGTGTAAGATAAGACTATGTACACTGATAAGTGGTTTGTGCAGTTTCTACGGAAACTAATGTAGGCAAGGCTTTAAAGAAGAGAGACAATGTATTTTAAAATTAGAAGCAAAATTGACAAAATATATGGTTGTAATTAGAACATTGTCCTTCTAGTTATGAAGGTACTAATTGTGGGAATGGAATTTGGATGTAAATTACTCTGACCTCAGCTATGTATATTATCTCATATTAGTCCCACAGCTGCATAGGCCATTACTCTGGTCTCAGCTGTGGCCATCAGCAGGGAGGTAACGCTAACCTGCATGCTACCATCATGCTCATGAGATGCTTTTGTGAGTCACTTAGCTTCAGTCAGACTTGCTTTTTAAAACAAGCCAATGGAGGGATTTAACTCTTTATTGCCTATATTGTTTATAGCATGTTTTAGGCATAATCAACATTGTGGCTTCTGACATGTGGATGCATCAAACTAAAAAGCTCATATTCAGGAAAGTGAGTGATGAACAGATTACAAAGGCAATGTATAGAAAATGAAAAATATTTTCTAATTATTAGTCTGACAGAAAGTTAATATCCATAACTTATAGAGCTCAAAAAACTTGTTCAGTTCATCTGACAGTTAATAGCCCTAACATATAATGATCTCAAAAACTTAATAAGCAGGGCCAGAGATTTAGCTCAGTGGTTCCAGCACCTGCCTTGCAAGTGCAAGGTCCTGAGTTTGATCCCCAGTAACCACATACAATGCTGGGCATGGTGGCTCACGCCTGTAATCTCAGCACTTGGGAGGCAAAGGCAGGAGGATTGCTGAGTTCGAGGCTTGCCTGGGCTACATAGTGAGCTCAGGGCCAGTCTGAACTACAAAACGAGACCCTGTCTCAAAAACAAAACAAAACAAAACAAAACTTAATAAGCAATTCACTTCAATATAGGAAAATGACCAGAATAGACATTTCTCAAGAGAAGTACAGATTTCCAATAAACATGAAAAACTTCATTGTCATTAGTCATCAGGGAAATATAAATCAAGCCACCACAAGAAACCATCTTTCTCCAGTTAGAATGGCTATTAAATAAACAAATAATGAATTTTGGCAAGCTTGAGAAGAAAAAAGGAATACTTAGACCCCGATTTTGGGAATATAAATCAGTACAGCCACCATGGTGAAGAGTACAAGAGATTCATCAACAAACTGAAAACAAACCTTACCATTATGATGTGTCTATTCCACTTGGGTATATAGGCTAAGGAAATGAAATCAGCATAGTAGATATACCTGCATGCTCATGTTTATTGTGAAATTATTCACAACTGCTAGGGAACAAAATCAGCTAGAAACTCACCAACATAGGAATAAATAAACAAAATGTGTAAAGATTGAAACCATGCCATGTGTAACAAAGTGAATAGAACTCGGAAACAATATATTATATGAAATAAGCCAGACACAGAAAGGGAAGTACAGTACATTCTCTCTCATATGCAGAAATTTAAAAAAGCAAACTGGAAGCAGATTAGTGATTAGTTGTAGCAAAAGAGACTGGATATGATCAATTATATATATATATGTATATGAAAATTCTATATTGGATATCATGAAAATTATGAAAATTCTACATTGAATATCATTGTTATGTATGGTTAATATACCAATAAAAAGAAATGTAAGTGTGTTGGGGTAGAAAGGGAGAATTCATGTGGGATAATGAGTTCAACTTTAGACCACAATGAGGCAGAAATAGACAAGACTATTGACAGAAGTCCTTTTAAGTTAAAATAGCAGCAGCCATTAGAACGAAAGGACCCTAGACACAGAGACATAAGGTTAGAAGTAAAAAAAATAGACTCTGTTTACTTCAAAGATGCAGATGAATTTCATCTGCTGGATAAATAAGATTTGGTGGCAGGTAGCAAGGGTTATATGTAACCAGAAGCATTAATTGCCAGTTTCTTGTCCTGACACAGAGTGCCATGGCTGCACTAGTCCAAACTTCACCATTTAGGATGAAACAACCAAAGTCTGTACATGTTAAGTCAGTTGCCTGACTTTAAATGTTCAAAGACAGCTTTGGATAGTTGTGTGATGTTGTTTGTAATTTTTTCAAATGTTAAAAAGAAATAGAGGTTATTGTTAGCAAATGAATTCAGGCTGGAATGGAAGAACTGAAATGTAGCAGATGTTTAAAAATGAATATTAAACATTCACAAGGGAAATGCCAATTATTATACTCTAAAATTAAGGATTTACAATGTTTTAACTTTAAAATAGTTTACTTTGAAAAATACTTTCACATTCTTCTGTTTTTTAAAATTTGAATCTTGTCGGGCGTGGTGGCTCACGCTTGTAATCCCAGCACTCGGGAAGCAGAGGTAGGAAGATTGCTGAGTTCGAGGCTTGCCTGGGCTACATAGTTAGCTCAGGGCCAGCCTGAACTACAAAGTGAGACCCTGTCTCAAAAAAAAAATTGAATCTTTATTGATACATCATTTATACACATCATGTTCATGCTCAACATTGAGAATTTATACCAGTATATGACATACATTATTTTATTTTCTAAGCCAGGAGTAGGAGGTGTTTTTTTTTTTTTTTGCCCATAGTGATAAAGATAACCACATTTAGTTAAAAAGCAAAATTAATGAAATTGCATTAATTAAAGGTCATAAAGTCTAGAGTTGCTGGCTAGGACTTTAAGACTATTAATGCTAGTACTCTATTACTTCAGTCAAGAGTAACCTAATTAACTGAGGCTTAGTTTTATCAGCATCTGTAACCATAACTCTAATACTGGTTGTAGCATTTACTCTAATTTGTAGTGTATATATGTGTTTTGATTCCTAAGAGAAAAATAATCTTATGTTAAGCTCTAATAAAATGAGTCAAATAATATTATAGACCATTAGTTTGGTATAACACTATTATTTTAAAAATAACTTTAAAAATACTTCCTGGAGGGCCAGAAATTTAGTTCAGTGGTTCTGGCATCTGCCTCGCAAGTGCAAGATCCTGAGTTCAATTCCTGGTGCCATATACTACAATACTGGGCATGGTGGCTCACGCTTGTAATCCCAGCACTTGGGAGGCAGAGGCAGGAGGACTGCTGTGAATTTGAAGCTTGCCTTGGCTACATAGTGAGCTCAGGGCCTGCCTGAATTACAAAGTATGATCCTGTCTTAAAAGAAAAAAAGAAAAAAAATCCCTCCTGGATATTTCCTGGTTATCCTCTTGGAGAAGCTATAATGACTAAATAGGAAATCTAATCCTATTTTTAAAAAATCTTTTTATGAAAGTTAAAGTTGTCTTTACTGACATGGTACTATAGTGAGTTTTTAAAAATAGAATAAAAGTCTGATAGCTTAGCTGCTAAGTATATGAAATAAAAACTACTTAATATTCAGGCAATAATCTTAAAAGAGTTGTACAAATTCATGAATGCTCAATTTAATCTTAAATGCATTAGATGAAAGAGGACAGGACCACTACTTTACCTAATGATACAATTAAAAGAAACAATTCATTAGCTAAAATATTAACATATATACTGCCCACTTATTTATTTAGGAAGACTTTTATGAGGACTCCAAGCCCTTTTCTAGGACCTCTGTAATAAATTATATTAGTATAAGTATCTTTGAATGAAACAACCTTTATTCACAGAGCATGTGTCTCCATAATTTTGGCTCATATATTTATATTACCTTTTAACTGTGTATTTGTTGTGTCACATGGAGAATGTATTTTACTTCACTGAGCTGCTCTTAGTTAAACGTAGCAGTTGAAAAATAGTATGTAAAATTGTATTTTAAACTTACGGCTTGTCTCCCATCTAAGGTCTATAAAAGTAGTATGTTCAGTCAGTCTCGTCTTTTTCAGCTGTATAACAGGAAGGGTCATACAACCTTCAAAATAGGTTAGCGAAACTTTCCTGATACTAATGTGTTTTGGTTGTTTCCTGAGTTGGCAGGGCATTGTGCTTACTTGAGTTTCCCTGTTCTCTGGCAAAACATCAGTATTGCATAATACTTCAAGAGCCACTGGGCTGTAAGTCATTAAACTGTAAAATCCATGTGATCCAGATCTCATGGTGGTTAATCTTGAGCCCTTCATAGCATTAGGATGTTTGAAAAACTGTAAAATTGGTAAATGTTACTTATGGTGGACATATGAGCAAAAAGGAAGCAGAAGGGTAGGCAGAATCTTTGTGGACTGCTCCTATTGCTCGTTGTGTTCATGTTCTGGTAGCAACACAAATCACAGAACAGGACGGCCACATATGCACAGTGATAGTTCTTTGTGTGGTCTCATTACAAATACACCTACAGCAGAGTTGCCCTTTGGTTTACCTTGACACACGTGTGCCAAGAAGAGACTACATATGTGCTGGAAAACTTGACTTCAGTCTGTAGCCTGGCAGGGAAAGGTGAGCCCAACAGCCCCAGCCATTTATTTCAATAAGATACACAAGTATTCTCAATTTTTGGTAAGTGAAAAATATATTAGGAAGGATGAATATGATACTAAGAGTGGAAGAGGTATTGAAAAGTGAAGAAAAAAATGAAAATACAAGATAGCTATCACAATGACAATGACCGGTACCACATTCTTTCTCAGATATTCTGGTCTTTAGTTGTTGTTGTTGTTGTTTCTCCAAGTGTCCATTGGTTGCTTAAAATATTTTTCTACTAAAGAAAGCCCTCACTCTCTTTTCCCTAAATGAAGCTTTATTTCTAAAACAATTTCACTATTTGGAAACTATTGAATAAAACTCTTAAAAATTATGGGAGGTCATTTTGGAGAAAATCAGTAAAATGTATTTTAGAAGATAAGAAAATAGACCATTTGAAATGTGGGAGTTGAGGGCACAGAGATAAATCAGAGAAAAGTAATAATTTACCCAGGGATCATTGTGAGGTTAGAAAACTGTTCAACAAATGAAGTTTCCAGTATGACTTCATGAGACAGTCCAAGTGGTTCAGCATGTGCTATCTTTAGTCACATGGCTTTTACCTTAACACTCAGTGAGACCTATTTTAAGAGGCATAAAAAAAAAAATTCTTCCTTTTTCTCACCTGACACGAAACTGCTCAAACTTTTCCACTATGATTCAGTCTAATAAATGCATATGGCCTGGTGATATACTAGATGCAGGCTACAAGCAACTAAATGACAGTGGCTACAAATTCTCTATCATTATTATTATTATTTTTTTTGAGACAGGGTCTCGCTTTGTAGTTCAGGCTGGCTCTGAGCTCACTATGTAGCCCAGGCAAGCCTTGAACTCAGCAATCCTCCTGCCTCTGCCTCTCGAGTGCTGGGATGACAGGCGTGAGCCACCACGCCCGGCACTGTGGTATGTGGTGTTGATTGTTGGTGGGCGTGAGTCTCCACGCCCAGCATTATATGTGGTTACCGTGGATCGAACTCAGGTCCTTGTGCTTGCGAGGCAGGCGCCGGAACCACTGAGCTAACCCTCCGGCCCCTCTATCATTATTTTTATCTTATTTAAGCTAATGTAGATGTAGTTCATATGCTTATTTATAGTCTGTAAATCTAGTTCCAGGCCGAAAATACTGTTTGAGAAAGAAATAGTAATAAAGACAGCTTTACTCTCTTCAGTTTTTCACTTAACACATAGGACATGAAATTAGAGTCCCCACTGGTATTTCAAAGTGGGAATTTCTACCACTGTTCTCCCATTTGCCAACTGGAGAACTTCAGTTTAAAAAATCTTTTAAACCAAAGGACGTGTTTTTAGTATTTTAAAATATTTTCTTAACTAGCTCTGAAATTTAAATTAAGGCAAAGCAACAGCAAGAGAAATCACCAATAGAGCAAAAAGACCACCTAAAACATGTGAAAAAATTTTACCATCTGTTTCTCAGACAAAGACTACTCTCTAGATAAAGAACTTAAAAAATCAGCCCCCCCCCCGAATTTAAGGCCCAATTCAAAAATGGGCATCTGAAATGAGCAGACATTTTTCAGATGAAGAGGTAAAGGCAGCAAAGAAACATGAGAAGAAATGTTCAACATCACTGGTCTTTTGAGAGAGGTAGATGAAAACAACACTGAAATTTCATCTTATTCCAGAAAGAATAGCTGCTTAGCATGAAATCAATCAACAATAAATGCTGGTGGGGCTGTGGGGAAAAAAGCAACCCTTCTCCACTGTTGGTTAGAATGTAGACTGGTGCAGCCACTATGGAGATCAGTGTGGAGATTCCTGAAAGAACTAAGAATAGAGGTAGGTTCTGTTTGATCCAGCTATTTCCCTGCTAGATATATACACAAAAGAATTAAATACATCATATCACAGTGACATGTGTACCCATGTTTATATCAGCTCCATTTGTAATGACCAAATCTTGGAAACAGCCCAAATGTCCATCAACGGGAGACTGGATAACACATGGCTTTTTAAAAAATGGAGTGTTACTGAGCCATAATGAATGATAAATTAGAGTCATTTATACTCAAGTGAATGTACCCGGAGGCACATTAGTGAAATAAATAGGACACATATCTAAATACCATATCACCTCTTTAGTACAAGAAACTGAAGGTATAAATCCATTCCAAAATATATTATAGGTATTGTAAAATAGAATGAAAATATTCAAAAGGAAAAAGGAAGCAGGGAGGAAGGGGAAAATAAAGAAGGGAAAGAAAAATGTGATGAAACAAAGAAGAGATGAAAACAAAGCTTATGTATATAGGGATTTAGAGGTTGGGGAGGGCACATATGGGAAAAATGATAATCAAGATGTGTCATATACAGGTACAAATTCTCAAGTTGAATGTGATAATGTATATATAAAATGTGCCAATAAAATAATTACAAAATAAATTAAGGCAAGGCAAAGGCTTAAAACAACAGAAAAACCAAAACAATATCTAAGCATATTCTTGAAGGCATGGAGCTATTTTTCTTGAGCCCTTATATCATTATGAGGTGATTTTTTTTAAGTTCAGTGTATTTTTCCTATTCTATTACTTACTCTTTGTCCTTTTGGGCCCTGACTCCCAGCTGGTCCTCTGGCCCCCACGTGACCCTACATGTTACAAATTTAAAAATCAGTTACAGAATTCACAGGAAAGTTATCAGAGTAGTAATCAAAACCCTTCATATAACAGATAATTTGTCCTAGAAATTTTGAAAACAAAATTGATTAGTTGCCTTAAATAATAATTATCATGCTTTTCTCCCCAATATTCTGGTTTCACAATATTCCATTATTTGGAAAAATGTCATGTCTAGATATGAACAAGACAAATTCAAGATATCATTGCATATTCCAGAGTGTTTCATATAGTTTGGGAGCTAAACAGTCATACTACTTTACACATGACTTGTTCTCAACCAAATAAATGATAGCATAAAAGTGAAGAAGTTAAATTGAAATTGACAATCTAGAAAGGTTCATAAAGTATATTCTGTACTCACAGGTAATCCCAATGGGCCCAAAGGTCCTGGATCTCCAGGAAGGCCTGGATATCCCTATGATTTAAGTAAAACATGAAAAAAACCCTAATTATTTTCACTGAAGACAAACCAGTGAGTTACAAACAGTAACTAAAAGAGATAATTTTGGCAAGATCTGCATCTCCTGTACAAAATACAAGTGTCCATAAGACATGTTCTGCAGAAAACAAAATAATTTGAATCACTTATAAGAAATCCTTTGCTTTGAATAACTTTTACTAGGTAGAGTCACTGTTCACTGAACAAAGGCCATTCATTTCATCTTCTTTCATTTCATCTTACTAACAGGTTTGTGCCACATTATATAGATTATGAAATCATATACTTTTCACGGAGGTCAAGGGATTGCACAAGTAAGGGACATGAATGTGTTCAGATGCTATAGACTGTCAAATTTTAAAAGGACCATATTATGGCATTAATGTTAATTCTGAGACTACCTTAAATTTGATTAGTTTTATAGGTTGCTAACTTTCCTAGTTTACAGAAACAGATGATAGCTAAAAATAAAACAACATTTATTAGCTTTCTTGATAAGAATTAAAACTGAAGAATAAAAGGTGAAATGAATTTGTAGACAATATTTAGTTCCACCACATCATCACAATATAGTTTGATTCTTCTACAAATAATAATATTTCATTTTGGTTTCTGTCACACTTCAAAACTATTTAATAAAATAGAAAAGGAAAGTTATAAAACTTGTTCACTCTTACAAATTCAAAGATCTAGCCAAAGGGTTTCTGGTTTTTGAGCCTGTAAATGTCAAAACTTAACTTGTGATCACAAACTCATGGAAGAGTAACAGTGGTGATACATGTCATAAACTATGGAAAGTAAGTAGAATTTAAACTTGTGCAACCATTGTGGAGATCTGTGTGGAGATTTCTCAGAAAACTAGGACTAGGGGTCCCATTTGACCCTGCTATCCCCCTGCTAGGAATATACCCAAAAGAATTTTAAAAATGACATTGGAAAGACAGATGTACACCCTAGTTCATAGCAGCTCAGTTCGTGATAGCTCAATCTTGGAAACAATCCAAATGCCCATCAACTGGGGACTGGATAAAGAAGATGTGGTTTTTAAAAAATAAAATGGAGTGTTATTCTGCCATAAAGAATGACAAGATCGATTCATTTATGTGCAAACAGCAAAAGAAGTCACTTGCACTGCTAAAAGACAACCAACAACATGGGAAAAAATCTTTACTAGCTGTTTATGAGACAAAAGGCTATCATCTACAATATATAAAGAACACAAACAGATCAGCCTCCCCAAGTTTAAAGATCCAATTCAAAAATGGGCATCGAAATGAACATACACTTCTCAGAGGCAGAAGTCAAAGCAGCCAAGAAGCATATGAAGAAATGTTCAACATCACTGGTCATTCGAGAGATGCAAATGAAAACAACACTGAGATTTCATCTCACTCCACAAAGAATGGCCGCTATCACAAAATCAACCAACAATAAATGCTGGCGTGGCTCTGGGGAGAAAGGAACCCTTCTCCACTGTTGGTGAGATTGCAGACTTGTGCAACCATTGTGGAGATCCGTGTGGAGATTTCTCAGAAAACTAGGACTAGGGGTCCCATTTGACCCTGTTATCCCCACTGCTAGGAATATACCAAAAAGAATTTTAAAAATCATATTGGAAAGACAGATGTACACCCTTGTTCATAGCAGCTCAGTTCGTGATAGCTCAATCTTGGAAACAACCCAAATGCCCATCAGCTGGAGAGTGGATAAAGAAGATGTGAGTTAAAAAAAAAATAAGATGGAGTATTATTCTGCCATAAAGAACAACAAGATTGATTCATTTATGTGCAAATGGAGACACCTGGAGGATATACTAATAAGTGAAATAAATAGATCACAGACAGGCAAATACTGGATCTTCTCTTTGCTCTGAACACCTGTAGATGCAAATGAGCTCTAGAAAGTATGACAGTTTTCATAGAGTGGGAAATTTCCATAGGAAATTTGTTGTGGGAATGTAATGATGGGAAGGAATAAATATGATTCAGAAAGAAAATAAAAGAGTATGTATAAAGCAGGTGGGGAGGTGTGGGTGGGTAGGGATATGGGTAAAAATGAGTATTAATTTGTATCATATACTGGTACAAATTCCCCAATGTTATATGTGATTGTGAGATGTATATAAATTGTACCAATAAAGAATTCAATTAAAAATTTCATTTTAGCTCATCTTTTTTTTTTTGAGACAGGGTCTCACTTTGTAGTTCAGGCTGGCTCTGAGCTCACTATGTAGCCCAGGCAAGCCTCAAACTGAGCAATCCACCTGGCTCTGCCTCCCGAGTGCTGGGATTACAGGCGTGAGCCACCACGTCTGGCACTGTGGTATGTGGTATTGATTGTTGGTGGGCTTGAGTCTCCATGCCCAGCATTGTATGTGGTTACTGGGGATCGAACTCAGGACCTTGCACTTGCAAGGTAGGCGCCGGAATCACTGAGCTAACCCTCCAGCACTAGCTCATCTATTTTGATGCTTCTAAAACTACAGAATCATTTAATCAAGTCATCTCATTTGCATCCCTTTTAGTACCTTGGTACCATATAGCACTTTTAGTTAAATAAAAATGTCAATGGAAATTTATTACAAAACAGATTTTTAAAACTTTCTTATGTTCTAATTTGGGGAATTCTAGCTTTCAAATACTTTAATTTTATTATGTACTTTGGAAACATTTTTCAAATCATTGAGCTCTTACCATAACACCTTTCTCCCCTTGGGGGCCCAGGGGCCCCGGACTTCCACGATCTCCCTTTTGAAACAATAAAGACAAGACAGTACATGAGTCATGTTAATGAGTAATGATCAGGCTAAAGGTAGAAAGAAAATATATTAGAATCACACCATGAGTACATATCTCATCTTAATCTCAATGATTTTTGAATTTTGAAATTTCACCTTTTTACTCTAAAATTGTGACTTTAATATAATAAAAATTCTCTGAAAGATGCTTTCAGAGAAAAGAATGCTAAATGTGTTATTAAAATGAGGAAAGTAGAAATCATGATAAATAAGACTTAATATTAAGCAAGTGTACTGAAGATTTTTTTAGATATAAATTTTATAAAATATAAAAATGAGAATAAGGTATCAAAGCATGCTGGGAATTAACTAATCTGTATAACCATTGAAAAATGTTTATTTCTACAGGCCGTCTAACCTAAAGAAGTGGCACAGAAATGATTCTGGCACATTGAGATAATCGAATCTGTTTTAGCAGATTAAAATGATTAAATTGATTCACATTAGAATAGCAGGATTGTCAAAATCTTACTGTAGATAAGCCAGTTCTGAAATAAATCAACATAAAAATATAAAATGATCTTTTTAGATAATAAATATATTTTAAGCACATTGTACTAATGAGAATTAGGAGCTATAATTTTAAAATCATCCACTGTTAAGTACTTGCAGACAGGATACAGGTATGAACAGAGGTCAGTTAGAGGACATTTAAAATTGATTTTTAAACTGTGGTACAGTACTTAGATTAACTCTGGGAAACAAATCAGGAAGGGCTAGACAAATTTAAAGAGATGTCATAGAGAGGGTAAGAATTCAGCCAAGTCCAACAGTTTGATTTTGTATACAGAGAAAGGGAGAGGATATTGCAGACAAAGTAAACAGTAAAGATGGGAAAACAGAAGCAAGAATACATCAGACAGAGGGATAGTAAATGTGAATTGATAATATTCTTCTCTTTCAAAATTGCTTCCTATGGGCGCTTGCTATCATAAAGTAGATTTAAATCATAAAATTTTTTGTCATGCGCCTATACTGTCAATTTCTTATTTTTCATACATCCTTTCAAGCAAAAGGATACCCTCTTTCTTAAAAATTAGAAACAAACAAGTTGTTATCTGTATTTCAATGTATTTAAGAGTTTCAGTAGAAATAATGAATTTAAGTTGTGATTTCTAAGCATCATATGAAAGAATAACAGAACAAACTTCAGGAGCGTAATCTTTTTCCCAACTGATTTAAATTATAAGGCAGTGATCTTTTGCTTATATTTAAATAATTTAATTTAATCCTAGAATTCTTACTACAAAATCAAGCATGAAGTACCTTTTCTCCAATACTTCCAGCTATTCCGACTTCTCCAGGTGGGCCAATAGGTCCCTTGTTGGGGGTTAAAAAAAAAAAAAAATATATATATATATATATATATATGAAAATACATATATATTGCATTCTATTATAGCATCCAGGTCTCGAATCATCTGTAAGCATTACTTTTCTAATTCATCCTAAATTTAATTTTGAGGTAAAATTGCTCCTCATAAAGGTGCATAGTATTTGATTTATAGTATTTGATTTCACATGAGAATTCCTTTATTCATTCCTACACATACACCTAGGATATGGCAGGTACTATGCTTCAAAGCAATGGATTTCAAACCCAAGCAATCTCTGCCTTGTGAGCTGATAACCTACAGAAGGTTATAAAAAAACCTTCAGTTTTCATTTCTGCTTGATGTGGGTATATTCATTTAAGAAGTCATGTCTGCGGCTTCCTTCTTTGCAAACTCCTCAATCCACAAGTGTAGGGCAAAACGAAGCCCAAGAGAATTACACTGCTGTCCAAGCTGTGGAGGGCTGATTTCTGGAGGACATTCAGTCAAAGCTGGCAAAATTCTAGTGCAGACACATCTGACGGTCTCAGGGTAAATAACGTTCAGCATAAACAAGGTCAATACTAGTGTGCGTCAATTGTTGTGTAGTTGAGCTATAAATCTACATTGCCACAAAGGCTGACTGACCGAGGGATCCAGCAGTGCTGTGCAGTAGTGTGCAGAGCGCTGCTGGGGAGACTAAAACTAGGATGAGGGTGAGTGTGTGCAAGTCAGTGAAGCGGGGGACTGTGGCCAAGAGGTGGTGCAACTGGACAGATGCACTGGAGTTGAGCAGTTGAGCAGCTAAGGATGTCTCCCTTGCCTCTGCTCTGTGTCTCTTCTCTGGGCTGCCCGTCTGTCAGGTGAACCTTCCTCATCTTGACTGGTGATGATGGAACAATGGGAGAATAGCATGTGCCCGTTCATTTATTCATTTACTTAAGAAATATTTGGCATCTCCTCTGCCAGGCACTTGTGCCAGTTGCTGGGACTTCACCAGTGACCAAGTCAGATCTAAATCCTGCCCTAATGAATCAAAAGTCTTGCATCAGAGAGAGATAAACAACTAAATTCAAAATTATAAACTGTGACAGAAGTTCATAAAAGAAGTAACTGTGATGCTGAGCAGAAAAATAAAGGATGTGTGTTAGAAAATGCGGTCTTGAAGACTGGAAGCCAACAATCAATTTGTAATTTAAAGAATAAACCAGCACAATGTGAAAGAACGTGACCAGTGACACTTTCAGAGTGAACAAGACTCGGTGTTCATCTTCCTGTGTCTGTATGAATCCATTATTCCTCCTTTAAGCAGGATAGAAAGCAAAAAATAATTAACATAGGGCAAATTTAAGAGCATAACCTCTTTTCAGGCTGATTTAAATTATAAAGACATTACCGTTCACAGTATTTAAAGACATAGGCATCCTGATCCTCATCATATTGGGTAGTATTACCAAGATTTTCAATTGATACGTGAGGTAGATGAGTTTAAATGGTTACTGAACAGGTGAAATGTGGCTAGCCAAATTGCATATACAAAGACACATCAGAGCTTTGAGGAATGCTATGGGAAGAATACAAAATATCTGAGCAGTAACTTTTTGATTACATATTATAATGTAGAGAAAATGGTTTAAACATTACTGAAATCATTTTCACCTGTTTTTGCCTCTTTTAAAAAAGCCACTATAACATTATATATTGGGTTTGAATTTGTGACTTTCACTGTAGTTCTTGTTCTTCTTCTTTCTCTTTTCCTTCTTCCTCCTCCCCTCCCTTCTCTCCCTTTCCTTCCTTCTTCTCCTTCTCCTCCTCCTCCTTCTCCCCCTCCCCCTCCCCTCCTTCTCCTTCTCCTCCTCCTCCTCCTCCTCCTCCTCCTCCTTCTCCTTCTTTGCAGTACCAGGGATCAAACCTAGGCTTTGCACTGTATTTCTATTGAAGAGTGCTGATCTATACTCTTAAACACTATGCTAGTGTTATTGCTTATATCCAGTTGGAAGTGACTCAGATTTTTTTTATTTTTGTGGTTTTTCAGTTGAAGAGATTTAACATTTTCACTCTGAGGGAATTAATGATCAATGCTCATGGTCACTGATCCTACCCTGTTCCCTATCATCTTGAAGCAAGGATTGGGTAAAATAGTGAAATAGCCTCTTGAAGACTCACTTAAAATACCTGCTAGCTGTGCTCGCTTCGGCAGCACATATACTAAAATACCTGCAAGGTGGCAAGATCTTGCAGGGCCACAGCAATGTTCTGAACCAGCATTCAAAACACAGTGTCGTTTTTCCCAAAGGATGACCTGGATCCAGAAATTAAGGCATGGACTTGGTAGTGTTACTATTACTCCTTGTAACCCACTAACAAACTTTTTGCTTGTTATGGTGACTTTAAGCTCTGCAAGATAAAGGACTTAGTTCCAGGGAAAGAATGCTTCTACCAGGAGACACAGCTGCATGAACTGGAAATTAAGACCACCTCTAACCCAATCTAGGCTCCTTATGCCCCTGAATCACCTGGCAGGAAGAAAAAAGAGTTACTGTGGTAGGGAGATTGGCCCTCACTACTATGTGGAAATCACACTGATAGTTCAGCATGGAGATAAGGAAATGTATGCCTGGAGCACAGGCAACTCTCTAGAGTATCTCTAGCATTACTGTACTCTGTAATTAAACTCCGTGGAAAATTTTAACAACTCAATTGACATAGTTTTAGTCCATTTTGTCTAACATAACCAAAATACTGTATTATTGCTTGGGTGGCTATAGTAACAAACATTTGTTTTCCTCATTTCTAGAGACTTGGGAATCGAAAATGAAGAAACTATTAGTGTTTGGTGTGGGCCTCTTTCCTGGTTCATAGACTAAGTCCTCACTTTGGTGATTAGGATATCAACATATGAAATTTGGGAAGAAAAATTATTCAGTCCATAATAATTCACCAGATATATAGTCCAGTCTGCTTGAGGTGCTTGTAAAAATGAGAATTAACTTGTGTCATATACTGGTACAAATTCCCCAATGTTGAGTGTGATTGTGAGCTGTATATAAAATATACCAATAAAGAATTCAATTTAAAAAAGATAAAAGGGGAATACAGAATGAGTAATGGAAGAATTTATCCATCATGTCCATTGGCCAGTTTTAGAAATGAAGACTGTAATTATCATGAGTATTTACACATTACTGTGTATGTGTGTGTAGCAAATACTGTTTCCTTTTCTCTTGTTCACCATATAACAAAAAGTTACTTTTTTGTGTGTGGTGTTCATGGATGAGATTAGCATTTCAATAGGTAGATGACTTAAAGCGGGTTGCCTCCTCCAGTGTGGGCAGGTATCATACAATTTGTTGTGGACCTTAAGAGGACAAAAAAAAAGCAGAAGTAAGGAGAAACTTTTTCTCTGTTTAAATGTTTATGCTGAGACATTAGTCTTCTGTCTTTGGACTAAGACTTATACCACTGGTGCTCCTTCTTCACAGGCCCTGGGGCTCAGAATGGAATTACAATCTCTCCAAACCTTGGTATTTTAGGCTTGGACAGATATTACACCATCAGTTTCCAAGACTTGGGCTGGAATCACAGCACTAGCCTCTCTAGATCTCCATTTTGCAGATGGCCAATTGTGGGACTTCTTAGACTCCATGATCATTCCTCAAAAGAAATCAGTGTTTCTATAGTTATGCCCTATTGGTTTTGTTTTCCGGAAAATCTAAAGAACTGTGAGCTAAACAGACCCTTTTTGTTTATAATATAATCAAGCCCCAGGTATTCATTGTCATAAGAGAAAATGGACCAATACAGGCTGTTTCCTATTCCCTAACTGTATCCCATGTATGCCAGACCAATATCATCTACAAAGATACTCCACTTAGCCCATAGCATTTACTTACTAATGAAATGAGATTAGGCACTAAGATTTAAAAATATGAGAATATTATATAGAAAGTTTTATCTATCTATCCTATCTAAAGATTTCTAGTTTCAGATAACCTTGTAAATATATCCAATCATTCTTAACCACTTAATAGTTTATCCTGAAGATCACTCTGTAGCATAATTGCACCTCTGGACCAAACAATATGGAACTCTTGTTATTTATTCAAAATAAGGTACTTCAATAGGTCATTTACAAATTAGATTAGGTCTAATAGAACAAATGATTGGAAACTATGGGATGGCCAACCAGGACTTCTGTCATCAATGTCTTCATCATTATGTTTAGTGGTTAGATATTGTATTGAAATTATACCACCCACAGGAAAACAAGAGAAGGCCAACATGACACTGTAAAGTGTGTTGTTCAGGGAAAGATAATATTTCAAAGCCAATTTAGAAAGAGACTAGGCACTACTGTCCAGATTGTTATGCTGTACAGTGTATTGAATGTTTTAAAATATACCATACATGTAAAAATTATTGAATATATTTGATAAAATTGTCATTTTTATATTTCCTGTTATATTATAAAAAATAATGAAAAATATCATAATTCTGGGCCATCCTGTATTTAAACAATTGGACTGGTAAGCAGTTAAAGGTCAATATTACAGAGAACCAGTGGTCACTAATGTCTCTTATATGTGGTTCATTTGCCCCAACTGGTCCAATAAGGGCATCCAGTTTGTTGCCCTGATGTAAATATTAAAAAGTACATTCACTTAGTAGGCCATAGTTCGAAGCCATAGTCTCTCACTGAAGAAAAAAAAAAAAAGAAGTTTAAAGCCTTAGGGTCTGTGACCATTAATCCTGATGTGTCCGCTTCTTTGGACTAAGAAATGTCTACCTGCTTCCTGCGTGTGTCTGGGTGGATCACAGAGACATGGCCTTGGGTATGTATGTGATCTCTTGCCTCTTCCTCTCTGGCTCTGTTACCCTATTATGCTGGCAGATACCAAGGTCTAAGTAGCTCGTGTGATGATGTTCCTGTCTTGCAGCCAGCTGTCTATAATGTGGACTCCCCCAAACAGTGAGCCAAGTGAAACCTTTCCTCCTTTGCATTGTGAATGTTGTATCCTCCAACAGAAAAGCCAATAGCACAATCCCACAAGGCATCTGTAATGAAGCTTAAATTTGGAGAACATAAATTTAAAATGGTTTCCTTGCACTATTCCAGGGCTTTTAAAAGGCTAATAAAAACATATGTCATACCTGATAATAATACAAATATTGGCTTGAATGTGGGGAAAGATGAACTCATTCACGGTAGGAAGGCATATAAATTCGTATACTTATTTTACAAAACAAATTATTATATATAGTAAAAGTGAAGTTGCGTTTAACCTACCACCTTCTGTGTTTATATCTAGGTGTGACATGGTTTTATACTCTCTTGTAGATACATAGAAATATAGGCAATGTATTCTGTAGCATTTTTTTTCTGTAGCATTATTTAAGACAAAGAGAATTATCAAATTCAGTGATGGGAGCCATTCAGAGCTTTCAGTGATGACAAACGACTGGCTGCAGCATTTGTGCCACAGATTGCCACCACTAGCCTAGATTATCAGTATAAAAAAAGATAAAGTGAAATCTATTATACAGTGGGGAATTTCAACACCAGCTAAAATATACTTTTCTGCATCTGCTAACAACCCAGGGGCACAGTGGAGACACATTTTAAAAATGGCCCTGGTGGGTTGGAGGGTTAGCTCAGAGGTTCCGGCGCCTGCCTCACAAGCGCAAGGTCCTGAGTTTGATCCCTGGAAACCACATACAGTGCTGGGCGTGGAGACTCACGCCCACCAACAATCAATACCACATACCACAGTGCCGGATGTGGTGGCTCACGCCTGTCATCCCAACACTCGGGAGGCAGAGACATGAGGATTGCTGAGTTCCAGGCTTGCCTGGGCTACATAGTGAGCTCAGAGCCAGCCTGAACTACAAAGCGAGACCGTCTCAAAAAAAAAAAATGGCCCTGGTAGTGTGGGTAGGGGAGTTTTCTTAAAAATAAGAATTAAGTCATGTCATATACTGACACAAGTTCTCAATGTTGAGCATAGTTGTGATGTGTATATATAATGTAGCAATAAATAAAATAAGTCAGAAAAAAGAAAGAAACCATAATTCACCACTGATAGTAAGAGATATTTCACATGTTAAGATGTTAATATGTGAATAAAAATGGTATGATAGACTGTGTTCAAAATATCTACTGCTTCTTTCTGTAAAGGCAGATAAGTAATGAAGCCACAGGCCACCCATAGCAGGTAAAGCATAAGTAATAAGCAAATACTTGTTGTTAGAAGTCGCTGATATTTTTAGGCTGTTTCACACTGCAGCATAATTACTCTAAGCTGACTAGCACAATATATAATTTTAAATTGATAAGATACGCCATTGTTATGTGAGAAACAAGTGGTTTTCTTCAGGTTTTTTTTTCCCCCTACATATGCTAACAGGCCTGGGGCACAGTGGAGTCACATTTTAAAAATGACCTGATTTTTTAATCCCTAGTAGTGGAAAGCTACTTAGGAATGAACTAGTAACATGAGCAAAAAACAGCTTTCTATCATGTTAAGCCTAAATATTTTAGTTTTATTTGTTCCAGTCCTTAGCCATGATGCCTCAAGTACCACGTGTACAAATATAAATCACGACATAATAAAAGTGAAAAAGCAAGGAACAGAATCGTATATTTTAATTTAAAATTCCCAATTGTTAATAGTCATAATAGAAACATGGATGATTTCTGCTTGTATTCTCCTGTATTGGCTTTTTTTCACTTCAAAACAAATCTTGAAATCTCTTATATTATGACTTTCATCTTCTATTGCTTCTAAGCAAGTCACCCACAAACATTAATGGCTTACAATAATAAACATGTATTATCTGCCAGTTTTTATGGGTCAAGAATTCAAGAGTGGCTTAGATATAGTGATTCTGGCTCAGCCTGGTTAGTGAAATTTCTGCCAAGATTTGGCATCCGGTGCAATGATCCGAAGGCTTGGCTGAGGCTGAAGGTATGTTTCCAGGAAGGTCGTTGGCAGAGAGCCTCCCTTCCTTGCCACAGAGGTGTCACCATAGCACCTGACAACAGGGTAGCTGACTTTCACCAGAGCAAGCAAGAAGCACAGTGCCTCATGCAACCTAGCCACACACTTCTGCCATCTCCTGTCCACAAGAAGTATACAACTAAGTCTATCCTGCATTCAGAGAGAGTACAGTTAGAATATACTTTTCTTGGGGAAGATTACCAAATTATTTTCCTTATATTTTAAAATAATTACCATAAGGGACTGGGAATGTGTGAGGCCTTAAGTTCAATCTCCAGAACCGCCCCCTCCCAAAATAATCACAATGACTAAATTATATTTTTGGTTTCAGTTGATGTTTCATTAAGATTTTGATTCTTCTCAATAGTTTTCTTTAGTGTCCTATATTCATTTATTTATTTTTAAAATTTAATTTATTGTTACATTATATATACTCATTACAATTACACTAAACATTGAGAATTTGTGCCAGTATATGAAATTACTTAATTCTCATTTTTCCTATCCCCTACCCTCCCTACAAATCCCCCACCTCTGTATACACAAGCTTTGTTTCCTTTTTTTACCATCAATTTTTTTCTTTCCCCTCATTACTTACCCCTAAACCCCATTTTCCTTTGAATATTTACTATTTCACAATATCAAACATGTATTGTAGAACTCATTTGCAACTTCAGTTTCTCATACCAGAGAAAAGATATGATATTTACACATCTGTGACCTATTTTACTTATGAGTATATAATTAAGGTACCTATATTTATTTTTAAGTTGTATGCTTCTGTGGGAGCACTCCAAATTAATGTAAGAATAATGTACATTTTCCTAAAGATGAAATATGTAAAATTTCATTTAGTCATTTTAGAAATAACCAATACTAAAATATAAAGTATACAGCAAAAATGCCAGAAGATAAAGTGCTAAAGAATGCCTTGCTAAAAAGCAGGGCAATACACTATGGCCCTGAGGGCTATTAGTCTGTTTTTAACATAGTTTCATTGAAACACAGCCATGCCTATTGATTAGCTGTTGTCTGTTAGTGTTTTTACATTGTGTAGATTGAATTTAGCAGACGATTGGATTCACAATGCTCACATCACTTCAGTTGGGTATTTAAGGGATACAAAGGAGTTTAAAAAGTCATAACCTTCAATTTCAAGAATTACTAGGAAAAATATATATAGTAATATATATCTTTTTGAAAATAATTTTCATGAAAATATATTTAAAAACACTGGTTCTACACATAACATACAATGAAGAATATGACAAAGCTTCAGCTAGACTATGCTGAGTTTGAAGAGCAAGACAATCAGAATAATTGATAGCATTTGCTTTTTGCAGAAAAGGATACGTAATAGATTTTTAAACTATAGTCAAAATCTAATGATTTTATTATTTATAGCTAAAATTCAGAAGGCCAAAGAACCTGATGTATAGTAAATAAGTTTTTTTTTTTTTTGATTCAGGGTCTCCCTTTGTAGTTCAGGCTGGCTCTGAGCCCAGGCAAGCCTTGAACTCAGCAATCCTCCTGCCTCTGCCTCCCGAGTGCTGGGATTACAGGTGTGAGCCACCACGCCTGGCACTGTGCTTGCTATGTGGTATTGATTGCTGATGGGCGTGAGTCTCCATGCCCAGCATTGTATGTGGTTTCTGGGGATCAAACTCAGGAACTTGCGCTTGTGAGGCAGGTAGGTGCTGGAACCACTGAGCTAACCCTCTGGCCCAGTAAATAATTTCTTACAGTTAAGATGAAATTTTCCCCAAAAGTCAGAAAAATTAAAGAACTACCTCCTATTTATTTACTGAAGAGTGAATATTTCCTAGTTGAAACTAAAATGTTTTAAAACATTTTCAGATGAAGAACTTACTTATAAATTATGATATAAATAAACTTATAAATTTATAAACTTATAAATTATGATATCATTATGCTTTAGCTATTGTTCTAGCATGCTTTATATCTCTAATAGCTAAGTATGGAAACAACCCAAATGCCCATCAACAGGTGACTGGGCAATGAAGGTTTTTAAAAATATAAAATGGAGTACTACTCAGCCATAAAGAATGAAATGATAAACTCAAGTCATCTATAGTAAATGGATGCATATTGAGGCCATCCTCTTAAATGAAATAAATAGGACACACGTTTAAATATTGAATAATTTATCTGAGAAACTGAAAGTGTAAATGAGAACCATAATGTATCATAGATATTGTGAAATAGGGAGAAAATGTTCAAGTGAGAAGAGGAAACAGGGAGGAGAGGTAGGGGAAGGAAAGAAAAAATATGAGAAAAGAAGTAAAAATGGAAACAAAGTCTCGTAAGTGGAGAGAAGTGGTAGAGTTGAGAGGAGGACAAGGGAATGAGGAAAAAATAAGAAGCAAAACATGTCATGCACAGGCACAAGATTCCAGTGATGAATGTACCAATACATTTAAAATTAAAAAGAAGAAGAGTCATTAATAAGAGTATATAGATAAAAAGAGGAAACAGCTAAGAGCAGCAACATGTGATGCAGAAGTTAGTGAGAGAAAACTACGGAATTAATGGTACATGAAAAGGAAGTATGATGCCAAAAGAAGGACACAGTATTGTTTCTTTTGTCTGTAATATTTCCTCATATCTTTTCATTTCAGAGTAATTTGAAGACTTGCAAGTATACATTAGATCTTTTTATTTATTTGCAAATAGATAAATATTGAGTCACCACTCCTATTTTTAAAGAAAATCTGTAAACTAAAATTTCACTGACAGTAATTTGGTTGAAGTCTATTTTAGCTTACTGTGTTACCTATTTCAGTGTTTAGGAAGATGTAACTTTTAAGTCCATTGATCTATATTCTCCATAAAGCAAAGGTGTTACTGTGTACCTATGGCTAACATGCTGTTTGGCAAACAGAAGACAATAAATATATGTTGAATGAATGAACGAGTTAAAAATCTAGACACAGCATAAGTAATAGAAACAGAGATGAATCACTTATATCCCCTCATAAGAATTATCTTATGGTTCCTGTATCAACTCTTTCAAGGTTTAAGTATCATGAAAGAGACCTAGATCCAAAGCATGAATAAGAGAGTGGACATTTTAATCTGATCAGCCATATGTTCACAGAGTTCCCCAAATGGTTGTTTGGGTGCCTATCTCCTCAAAAAATGGTTTCTTTCAAAAATGGTTAGGAGAACAGAGATAACTGAGTAAAGAGACAGGATTTACTGGTCAGAGTGTAAAAATTTCAAATAAGTTTAAATTCTCAACCTAGACAAGTACGTTATACTAGGTATATCAGACTCTTGGGATTATACTTGTGGGGGAAGTACCTCTCTGGCCAGAGATCCTTAAATATTTTGAACTGTAGACCCTGAACTCTATGAGTGTAGAAGAATGACCTACCCTTCCTCATTAATACCAACGTTACCTCTCCCTTGTAAGGAAACATGTGCTTCAGTTAGGATTTACAACATTTTCTTTTCATTAAGTAGAGACCAGTCATAGCATACACCAATTTGGAATTTGGTGTGTCAATTATAAGCAGAAAATGTCATATGTCTCACCAAGAAATTTAAAAAATCTAACCAGCATATACTAGTAGGAGTTGGAGGAGTACATGTTTGACCTGATTCTGTAGGTATTATCGAGAGAATATAACATAAATAACAGAAAATAGGGCCAGGAATTTAGCTCAGTGCTTCCAGTGTTTGCCTTGCAAGCACAAGGTGCCAAGTTCGAACCCTAGTAACCACAAAGCACAATGCTGGGCATGGTGTCTCACGCCCACCAGCAATCAATACCACACACCATAATGCCAGATGTGGTGCCTCTCACCAATAATCCTAGCACTTGGGAGGCAGAGGCAGGAGGATTACTGTGACTTCAAGGCTTAGCTGTGCTACATAGTGAACTCAGGGCCAGTCTGAACTACAAAGTGAGACCTTGCTTAAAAAAAAAAAAAACAAGAAAATAACATAAAATTACATATGAAAAGTTTATTAACTTGGGAGTACTTTTCCAAGATATGAGATACAGCACCCTGTCAAGGGCATCAGGAGACTGTACAAACTTCTACAATAGTTCCAGGCTAAAAGCAAGCAGTCTTGACTCTTGGACAATATGACCTAGCACACTCTGTGGTATTAGAGAAAGCCAGTGGAAGCCATGTAGTGGGCATGGCAATCCTCAATAGGAAAATGACAATCTGGGCTCCTTGGATTTTAGAGCAAGGCCAGCTTGCTCATTTTAAGATTCATCTTAATTCTTTTTAAATTCCTTTTCCCTACCCCCCTCTCTCACTCCCTTGATCTCTGGGTTCCCCACCCTTTTGGAAAGGATGTGTCTCCCTGTTTCCTACTATTTTATTTTATTTTATTTTTTTAATATTTTGGGTTCTTCATGTAAGAGAAACCATTTTTGAAATGTACATTCAAATATGTCACTAGGCTCTGATAAAGAACAAACACCAGCTTGGAACATCAAATGACTACACATCTCAATCTACTGATGATAAATAAGCTATGTTTTGTCAGAATAATCAAGTCATAAAACGATTCAAGGCTGTTTGGAGATGAACCGAAGCAGACAGCAGGACAAACAAATTGCCTGAATAAACAGTCTGTCCCAACGAGTACCTCTTTTTCAGCTGACATCTTTGTAATTGGGGGGGGGCGCTTTTTCATTCACTGACAGAAGAAAAATGCCAGACCTGGTATGTGGATGGGGAGACTGAGTAGTAGGTGTAACCTGAAAAATGCCTGGTGAGCACCTGTAGAGTCGCTCAAGAGCACCTCAAAAGACAGGAAAAGGAACATCCTCTTATGGGACTGAGTTTTAGGCAATGCAGCATATCACTTCCTTTGTAAGAACAAGAAGAGATTAGTTTAGAATATATAAGAATGGGCATTTGTTAGTGTCTTGGCTGGTTGATTAGGTACCTGAAAGGAAGAAGACTGTGAAAATGAGGCCAAGGAAATTTGAGAAAAGGGGCATATAAGTAGGTGTATAGGATTGGTCACAATCATAAAAAAATTTTATTGGGCCAGAGATTTAGCTCAGTGGTGCTGAGTCTACCTTGCAAACACAAGATTATGAGTTTGATACGGACTAAAAATTTTGTATCATTCATCACCTCAGTAGTAGATGATGGGCATACATATGAAAAGGGCATCGTGAGAGAGACAATGTATGCACAGCCCAGACATTGCTTCCCAAAACTAATTTAACTGCAGCTGCATTTGAATATCTGAGCTTACAATATGGTGCCATTATTCTCAGAGCCGAGCAGACATTTGGGGGCAAGTTCATTCTGGAAAAGCCCAAGATTTATTCTACCTGAAAAGATACATACTTTGGAAACAGTCTCCTTTCCTCTGCTCTGAAGCAGCATTTGAGAGCTTGTAAAATTTCCACTGTACCATACAGGATTCTCCAAATTCTCTTAGTCCACTGAATCTATTTTACAACAAATAAAATATAAAAGTAGACCCATGCCAATGAAATCGAATTGACATATCGTATCAAACTGAGAAATGTCCAACCCGGAAGAGCATATTGGGATGGTTTGCTAAAGGTACAGTTAAAGTGCCAGTTAGGAGTAACACTGTAGGAAGGTGGCACATCCTTTTATAGAATGCTGTATATATGTTGGCTTAGACATTTATGTCATGTTGTACCTCCAACAGGAAATATCAGTGAGTCTTGGAACCTAGAGGCAGAAGCAGAGTTAATTCCTGTCACTATCACTCCCCGTGTCTCAGTAAAGTGCACTTTCCATCTCTATAAAATATGAGTCCTGCAGGAAGAGAAGCCAGGTCCACAGCGCACATTTTTACCAGATGATGCAGTAAGAGTCTTACTGGATTAAAAGCTATTGGCTGCCTCTTGAGTACTCAAAATTCCCTGTGTCCAGTCACCAGCAGGCACGGAAAGGAGTCGCCATTTTGGTACAGTTAGTTTACTCTGATCAATTAGGAGTGGCAATGTTAAATCATTTGAGGTCAAAACTGAGCTTCAAAACTGGGAGTCACTGGAATCCTTGAAAAGCATCACCCCGAAATGATGTGAAGTGGATCAAGGCAGCCCAAGTGGTTTGTAGTGAATCACACGGGCTACTTAGATCCTTCTTCAAGAAAGAAATTGTGTCCACCGGCCCACTGTACCCCGGGAGTGGCGCGGACTCGGCTACTGGGCACCATCTGTTTCCGGCAGACTGAGAGCCACCCACCGGCCCACTGTAATCCGGAGTGGCATGGACTTGGCTATCAGGTGCGATCCGTTTCCAGCAGCAGCGGAGGACTGAAGCCTGCCCACCGGCCCACTGTACCCCGGGGCTGTGCAGTGAGGAGTCAGGTACAGACCCTGGGCGCCATTGGCACCATGGAGGGTTGAGGGCCTCCGCCCAGCCCCACCCCCACCCCGGAGCTGCGTTGTGAGGGCCCAGGTCCTAGAGGAGCCAGAGCCATCTCTTGCGTCCCTCCACAGGAGGTGTGCTCCTAGAGCTGCACTGAGAGACCAGGCAAGATAAAAAAAAAAAAAAAAGGTGGGGGGAATCTAGCTTCTATTTTGCCACCTACTCCTAGATCCTTCTATTCACCTCTTGTCCCCACACCCTCTCCTATTTTCCTGTCAGAAGCAATACCCAGAAGTAAAAGATTCTTAGGCTGCCCTATTTCTTCTTCTGTACTATTATAAGAAGGTGTGTGCAAAGCCTCCAACGGTCTTACAGCATAGAGTTGGTACTGTTGTACATATGCCCTTTTATCCTCTATTATATGCTGGCATATATGAGGTTCTAGGGAATAGGTGATCTTCATAAATCTGCTAACCCTATTTCATTCTTCTCCTGTCTCCCTACCTCCCTGATTCCCCAGTGACCTTTTATCCCCAAAGGGTTTGGGGGATACATTTACGACCTGTATGTTGTATACACATTGATGATTAATTCTAAATTCTGGCATATAGACATAGAGGTAACTCATAAGCTCAAAGTCTCCAGAATAGAATTTAACAAAACTTTTTATCTTATTTACTGTGTTTAATACTGATATTAGCATTTACTGTATTATGGTAACAAACATGATGTGATTGTTCTGCTCAAATACCTCCCATGATATGTTAGAACTGAGAACTCTCAAGGGTCATTACAGATTCAAGAAGGACCCCCCCTAAGAAAGTGCCACATCCAAAGGGCCCCAGATAATAGAAAGAGACCTGCAACAAACATTGCCCTGTCATCAGGCAAAGAAGAGCATTAATAACAATGAAAGAGTAGAAATGAGAAAATACACAAAAAACCAGACACAAACATCACCAACACAGGAAATTTCAGAGAAAAGGGAAATAGGGCAAACTGAAACTCAAACACCAGGACTCTTGGAGATGGTAACTAAAGCGGATCTAGTACAATGGAAAACAGAACTCATCTCTGAGATCAAAACAGGGATACTGTCCACAGTAAAAGACATCATTAAAGAAGAGATCAGTGAGATGATAGAATCCAAGATAGCAGAAGCAATGGAACCTTTTAAACAGCTTCAAGCAGAGCTCCAGGGAATGATGAAGGAGAACGAAAGCTTGTGCAGTAGGATGAATGAGGCAGAAAACTGAATCTGACCTAGAGGACAGCATAGCAGCCAACTAGCTGGAAAGGCATAATCTATGGAAAAGAACAAGGGGCCATGAGAAATCAATTGAACAGCTTCTAGATGACTCAAAGAAAAATAATATAAGACTGATTGGAGTCACTGAGGAAGCAAGAGACAGTGTAAAAGACATAAAAAAGCTATTGTCAGAGATAACAACAGAAAACTTCACAGGAAAAGAAATAGACATACAGATAAGTGAGGCCTATTGGACTCCAAAACACCGTGACATAAAAATATCTATACCTAGACATATAATTATCAAGGTTCCAGATGTACAACAAAAGAGTGAAATACTGAAAGCAGTGAGAGAAAGGAAGAAAATCACCTACAAAGGGAAGCCCATTAGGATCACAGCAGACTTTTCAACACAAACACTCAATGCAAGGAGAGTATGGAGAGAAGTATTTAAAGCATTGCAGGAAAACAACCTCCAACCTAGACTGTTGTATCCTGCAAAACTATCTTTCAGAATAGATGGGGAAATAAGATACTTCCATGATAAAGAACACCTGAAAAACTTCACAAATACAAAACCTGCACTCCAAAACATCCTAAAGAACATCTTGGAAAAAAAACACAGAAAATTCCATACCCATGAGACCCAGGAGAGTGAATGCATTGGGGCAAACAAGAAACTAAATAGAAAAGGGGAAAAGCAAAGAAGAAAAGAACTGAGAACAGGGAAACATGGCAGCTCTGAATATGTCTATATCAGTCATAACCATTAATGTCAATGGCCTCAATGGGCCAATTAAAAGACACAGACTAGCAGATTGGATCAAGAAGCAAGATCCTACAATCTGCTGCATACAGGAAACACACCTAATTCAGAAGGAAACCCATAGACTGAAAATAAAAGGTTGGAAAACAATTCTCCATGCCACAGCAAACTGCAAAAAAGCAGGGGTGGCTATCTTGTTTGCAGATAAAATAGACTTCAAACCCAAACTGATTAAAAGAGATAAAGAAGGTCACTATATACTCATACAGGGAACTATCCAAGAGAAAGAAATAACAATCATAAATATTTATGCACCAAACTCTAATGTACCCAACTATATAAAGCAAGCATTACTGGACATGAAAAGCCAGTTATCCATGAATACAATAGTAGTAGGGGATTTTAACACTCCATTGTCACAAATTGACAGATCAACTGGACAAAGAATCAGTAAGGAAATACTTGAGCTAAATCAAACTTTGGAGCAAATAGACTTATTAGATGCCTACAGAATTTTTCACCCTTCAAAGCGAGAATATACTTTCTTCTCAGCTGCTCATGGATCATTCTCCAAAATAAATCACATTCTAGTCCATAGAACAAACTTAAGTAGATGCAAAGGAATTGAAGTTATCCCCTGCATACTATCGACCATAGTGCCTTGAAACTGGAGCTGAATAGCAGAAGAAATTCCAAGATCCTCACAAACACATGGAAATTGAACAACACTCTGTTAATCAACCAGTGGGCCACAAAAGAAATTAAAGAAGAAATTAAACAGTTTCTACAACTAAACAACAACCCCAGCACAACATACAGGACTTTATGGGACACAATGAAAGCAGTTCTGCGAGGGAAATTCATAGCAGTGAATGCCTACACTCGGAAAATAGAGCAAACTGAAATAAACAATCTAATGATGAACCTCAGACAATTAGAAAAAGAGGAGCAAAACAAACCCAAAGCACATACTAGAGAGGAAATTATAAGGATCAGAGCAGAAATTAATGCAATGGAGACAAAGAGAATAATAAAAAGAATCAATGAATCAAAGAGTTGGTTTCTTGAAAGGATAAATAAGATCGACAGACCCTTAGCCAACCTTATCAAACAAAGGAAGGAAAAGGCTCAAATCCATGCTATAAGGAATGAAAATGGGGAAATCAGCACAGACCCAGAAGAAGTCCAAAGGATCATAAACATGTACTTTGAAAATCTATACTCCAAGAAGATGGAAAATCTAGAAGAAATGGATAGATTCCTAGACTCATATGAACTTCCAAAGCTGAATGAAGAGGATATAAAAATGCTAAACAATCCAATATCAATCTGGGAAATTGAAAATGTAATAAAAAACCTACCAACAAAGAAAAGCACTGGTCCTGATGGCTTCACTGCTGAATTCTACAAAACTTTTAAAGAAGAGTTAATACCAGTACTTCTCAATTTCTTTAATGAAATTGAAAGGGAAGCAGTACTCCCCAAATCATTCCTTGAAGCAACCATCACCTTGTTTCCAAAGGCAGGGAAAGATCCCACCAAAAAAGAAAACTACAGGCCAATCTCTCTAATGAACATTGATGCAAAAATCCTCAATAAAATACTGGCAAACAGAATACAGAGAGATATCAAGAAAATCATACACCCTGATCAAGTCGGATTTATCCCAGGGATGCAAGGCTGGTTCAACATATGTAAATCAATCAATGTAATACACTATATTAACAGACTAAAGGATAAAAACCATATGAGTATCTCAATAGATGCAGAAAAAGCATTTGACAAAATCCAACACCCATTTATGATCAAAATCCTACAGAGAATTGGAATCGATGGACTTTATCTCAATTTAATACAAGCTATTTATGAGAAACCAACAGCCAGCATCATACTCAATGGGCAAAAACTGAAACCTTTTACACTAAGGTCAGGAACAAGACAAGGATGCCCGCTGTCACCACTCTTGTTCAATATAGTACTGGAAACAGTAGCCATAGCAATCAGGCAGGACAAAGATATAAAAGGAATAAAGATAGGAAAGGAAAAAGTTAAACTGTCAGTATTTGCTGATATGATACTCTATCTAGAGGATCCTAAAAACTAACCAAAAGACTGCTAGACTTAATTACCAAATTTGGTAGTGTTGCTGGATACAGGATCAATGCTCAAAAATCAACAGCCTTTGTCTACACAAACAACAGACTCACTGAAAGAGCAATTGGGGAGTCAATCCCTTTCACAGTAGCACCCAAAAAATGAAATATCTAGGAATCAACCTAACAAAGGAAGTGAAAGACCTCTACTCTGAAAACTATAGGACTCTGAAAACTGAGATAGAAAAGGAAACCAGAAAGTGGAAAGATATCCCTTGTTCCTGGGTTGGGAGAACCAACATCGTCAAAATGGCTATACTCCCACAACTACTATACAGATTCAATGCAATTCCAATTGAAATTCCAATGGTATACTTCACAGAGCTGGAAAAAATAATACAAAAATTCATGTGGAAACACAAGAAACCTAGAATACCAAAAGCAATTCTAAGCAACCACGACCTGGCAGGGGGTATTACAATTCCCAATTTAAAACTCTACTATAAAGCTGCTGTGATAAAAACTGCATGGTACTGGCAAAGTAACAGACCAGAGGACCAGTGGAATAGATTAGAAGACCCAGAAACATCTCTGGATACACTAAGCCACCTTATCTTTGAGAAAGGAGGCAAACATCCCCAATGGAAGAAAGACAACCTCTTTAACAAATGTTGTTGGAAAAACTGGGCTTTAGCCTGCCAAAAGCTAAAGCTAGACCTATCACTTTCACCATGCACAAAACTAAACTCACAATGGATAAGAGACTTAAACATCAAAACAGAAACAATAAGCCTGCTGGAAAACAGGCTAGGTAAAACTCTTGGAGACATTGGCTTAGGCAGAGACTATGAATAAAACCTCTATAGCACAAGAACTAGCAGAAAGAATCAACAAATGGGATCTCATTCTACTGAAAAGCTTCTGCACAGCAAAAGAAGTCACTGGCACTGCTAAAAGACAACCAACAACATGGGAAAAAATCTTTACTAGCTGTTTATCAGACAAAGGACTATTATCTACAATATATAAAGAACTCAAACAAATCAGCCTCCCCAAGTTTAAAGACCCAATTCAAAAATGGGCATCTGAAATGAACAGATACTTCTCAGAGGCAGAAATCAAAGCAGCCAAGAAAGATATGAAGAAATGTTCAACATCACTGGTCACTCAAGAGATGCAAATGAAAACAACACTGAGATTTCATCTCACTTCACAAAGAATGGCTGCGATCACAAAATCAACCAACACTAAATGCTGGCGTGGCTCTGGGGAGAAAGGAACCCTTCTCCACTGTTGGTGGGATTGCAGACTTGTACAACCATTGTGGAGATCTGTGTGGAGATTTCTCAGAAAACTAGGACTAGGGGTCCCATTTGACCCTGCTATCCCCCTGCTAGGAATATACCCAAAAGAATTTAAAAAATCACATTGGAAAGACAGAAGTACACCCTAGTTTATAGCAGCTCAGTTCGTGATAGCTAAATCTTGGAAACAACCCAAATGCCCATCAACTGGAGAGTGGATAAAGAAGATGTGTTTTTTTTTTTTTATAAAATGGCATATTACTCGCCACAAAGAATGACAAGATTGAGCCATTTAGGTGCAAATGGAGACACCTAGAGGATATGCTAATAAGTGAAATCAGTAGATCACAGATAGGCAAATTTTGGATCTTCTCTTTGACATGAACACCTGTAGATGCAAATGAGCTCTAGAAAGTATGACAGCTTTTATAGAGGGGGCAATTTCTATAGGAAATTTCAGGTGGGAATGTAATGAGGGGAAGGAATAAATATGATACAGAAATAAAATAAAAGAGCATGTATAAAGGGGGTGAGGAGGTGTGGGTGTGTAGGGATATGGGTAAAAATGAGAAGTAACTTTTGTCATATACTGGTACAAATTCTTCAATGTTATACGTGATTTTGAGATGTATATAAATTGTACCAATGAAGAATTCAATTAAAAAAATAAAGAAATTGTGGCCCATGCTTTAAATAGCAGTATGTGCTGCCTGAGTTTCAGAGAGCTTTCTTTTTTTTTTTTTTTTCCTTTTGGAGACAGGGTCTCGCTTTGTAGTTCAGCCTGGCCCTCAGCTCACTATGTAGACTAGGCAAGTTTTGAACTCAGCAATCCTCCTGCCTCTGCCTCCCGAGTGCTGGGATTACAGGCATGAGCCACCATGCCCGGCACTGTGCTATGTGGTATTGTTTGCTTGTGGGCGTGAGTCTCCATGCCCAGCATTGTATGTGGTTCACAGGATTGAACTCAGGACCCTGTGCTTGCGAGGCAGGTGCCGGAACCACTGAGCTAACCCTCCGGCCAAGAGAGCCTTCTTGACCCAGGCACACTCTTCCCAGGTTGGCCCATTCCAGTGATGAAGGTAAAGCATACCATTACAGGTACTCATTTCCAGCATGTAATCATGTGAGTGAGTCAAAAAGGATTCATAGCTTGTTATAAATTTACTAATGACCATTAAATATTGCTGTGTCAGTGAGTCTACATGTTCATACAAAGAGTAGGCCAAATACATAAAAAATATAGTTACTTCTTGTTCTGGGAGAAGATCTTTATCTTTAAAAACATTAGAAACTACTATCATAAAATGTAACTAGGTTAACAAACAAAGGTAAATTCCCCCTTTTAACCAAGATCTAAATCCTAGGGAATATATGAAAAATTTCTACTTATATCTAGTTCTTTGATGGCCACACATCTATCATACCTAGAAGCCCATAAAGTACTCATTCTAAAACTAGTCCTCAATATTTTTCTGTCATGAAGTCACATAAGTAGATAAAAATTAGTGATTATGCTATCACTGAGTTAATCATAAAATGAAGAATGTGTATAATTTGTCTTACCAATGAAAGTTTCAAAAACAGGAAGAAAAACTACAAATACTAGCCAACAACTGAAGAAAAAACAATATTAGAGTAATCCTGTATTCATTAAAACTTTAGAGTATAAAAATATCATAAAAATTTATTTAATCAACAAGCATATTTCAGTTATATCTAGAATGTAGACAAACACTTCATTGTTTAAAGATTTCTGATTCATTGGAAAATAATCTATTTTGGGGGTCACAGTTTCTCCCCTTCAGGTTCTTGCTATTTTGATACATGGGTTTTCCTATACTGATAAATGGTTTGCTTATTGCCCAAGTAGAAATTTCAGCCTCTGACAATTCTCTAGTTCTTGAGGATCAAACATACAGTCATGAGATGAAAGTTCAGAGTGAAGCTTTGCCCCCAGGAAAGTCTGGCAGTGATCATGAGACTATGCCTGGAATGTTTACTCAGCAGCTGCTCTCACTCATACTTCTGTTACAGGAAGCCCAAGAATGGAAAGGCAACTTCTGCTGTCCTCCCTGTGCTAAATTTGCCTGTGAACGTTGTTCACATAGTTGGCCTTTTGAATGAGTCTCCTGGTATAAATCACAGGTAATAATGTGAATATCAATATGAGCTAGCAGCTATCTTGGCTGAAGTTTAGCCATGTTGGCTAAAAATAAATTGGATGAGAAGAGGAATTCTCCTATGATAATACTTGGACTGCAAAATATTTTAAATGCAAAGTTTTCCTAAGTCTCTAATAAATAGCAGACTTGTTCACAGAGACTATGTGATTATGAGCCCAGTATATATTTTAACATATAAAGTGTTAAATTAGTTCTGTATTTCTTTCATGCAGACCACATAGGAAATGAGATTTTTGTTCATTCTGTCTAAAGATAAAATAAAAGTAAAAAAGTCTTCTGGCTACAAAATCAATAGATTTAATGAGCCCTGTTATAACCTTGCATTTGACTAATGCCCTTGGCAATACAGACATATAGCTATACTGGGATTTCTACACTGTTAGGTAGTCCAAGGGGCTGTTGGCACGAGACCTTGCTTCTCTGTGAGGGAATCCATGCACACCTGTACAATGCTTTTCTTCATCACAGGAGTTTTATAGGATTTGGCATGTTCACATTTCCTGATGTCTGGAAATGCAAAGTCACATGAGTTTAAATCTATGTTATCAGAATTTGTTCCACTGTGCTTCCCTTACAGGTCATTGTATTTCTTTATAAGTTTATATTATCAAAATAGTTTATTCCCCTCAGCACTTTTGTAATGTTAAAGTGTTTATTATTTCATGAACTCAGATACATCTCTTGAGGAAAATATCATTTTTTTAATTTTTTAAGGACTAAATAAAACCTTAAGGATTTCAGAAACCTACTTGGATATTTTAAGCCATATTTAACTCTCACTATTATGATTCTCTTTACTAAACAAGTTAATTGCCATATAAATTTTGGTAATTAGTTATGTCATTTATTGTTTATCTTGTAGCTTAATTTTGGAAATTTTATGACCCTTATGAAGAATGATGTAATTATGTGTTTATGTATTTCTGTAATGTGCAGCAACATCAAAGAGTCAAAAATTATCTTTTGCAATCAGAGATACAACATTAAGAAATACAGGGCAGGGGGTGTAGTTCATTGGCACCACAGGTGCCTAGCAAGTGGAAGGTCCTGAGTGGACCCCAGGTACTAACCAACTAACCAACCAACAAACAAACAAGTAAAGAAACAAAAAACAGAAGAACTACAATTATTTAATCTTTATAAAGTTTTCTGAAACTTCTTCTTATTCTTTCTCAGCATGCTTTTGACAATTTTTTTTATCTTTATAGTATCTTTATTTCTATCAAAGTTATATTGGCATCTTCTACTAGACTGAGAAAACAATTTGGCTCCATAGTCTTTATTCTTACCTATTTTGTTATACTATTCAAGGGTATTTTATTTATAAAGTCATAAATTTGATATTTATTTTTCACTTAATAAATATTTTTTAAACATTAGTATGGGAAAAACATGCTAGAGAGCATAATGACTATAAATAGCAAACAAACATGGATTCCTCCCCAAGATATTTATAATCAAATAAGAGATCTGAACTATATATATACCTCAAACATACAAGGAAGGGTTAAATATTGTAAGAGACTGTTTTATGAAATTTATCACAGATAAAATTTATTTTCTGTTTATAGAGAAAATTTCCTGCAGGTAGTGTTTGAGTCAGGCCTTTAAGGAATAGATGAAATCTACATATACAGGTATGGAAGGGTGGGACATTTCAAAAGGGAACCAAGATCTACCTAAATCATGAATTTTTGGATAAATTTATGGAATAAATATTATTTGCCAAGTAATACAGAAGCTATAAACCCTGAGTTTATATCGCTTTTATGCTATCTCCTAAAAATTTTTTGTAACTTCTTCCCTTGTCACATTCCTAACGTATATTACTATTCTCTCTCCTATATATTCCAATAACTTTGAAGTTGGTCTCTGTTTATCTCCAATTTATTCTTATCTTCCAGCTATGATGGCATTTCCAACTGGTTAGTATGACTGTTTTACAACAAATTTGTTTTACAACATTCTGTCAGTCCATCCTCTTATCACAGCCTACAGAATGAAATATGAATAACTTTGAATGGTATCTATATGGCATTGTCATTATTTTATTACTATTTGCATGTATAGACTCTCTATTCTCTGTCTTTTTTCCTGTAGGATCCTTCCTCCTGTATGAGCTGGTACTACACAACTAATAGTAATTTAACATAGGGTGGTCTCTTCATGATTCTCAACCTTTACAGATATCCTTCCTCCTATATGTAGTGTGCTGCCCAAGACCTTATTCCATTTTTAGGAAAACTCCTTCACATTAATCAAGGGCTCACTCAAGTGCCAACTTCTTATCAGAATCTTCTCCTGTCTTCCTCAGACAGAATGCAGTGTCTTTTCTTTAGCCATATAATATTGTATCATAACTGCTTTTCACTTGTTTCCTAGCTAACACATGAAAAGAAGCTTTTTAAAATAACTTTTATCTAGAGCAACTAGCAATATGTCTGCCACATAACTGGTATCCAGTAAATAACTATGGAATACTGTGATTCTCAAAAAAAACAGTTATTAATGTTGTAAAGAATGTATACAAAACATTGCAAGGGAGAACTTATAATCACGGTGAAAGTTAAATTCATTAAAATAACTGCAAAGGAATAGAGGAGTCTATGGAAAATGATGAGCTCTCAACAGTCAGGAGGAAGTGAGCTGACTAGAGAGAATGCTGAGCAGAGGAGATGGAGTGGATTTTGGAGAAGAGGTGAGATCACAGCTCTTAACTTCATGGAACATTGTAGATCAAAGGAAGCTTTTGCATTTTGAGTCTGTTACTGATTTCTTTTTTTTTTTTTTGAGATAGGGTCTTGCTTTGTAGTTCAGGCTGCCCCTGATCTCACTATGTAGCCCAGGCAAGCCTGGAACTCAGCAATCCTCCTGTCTCTGCCTCCCGAGTGCTGGGATTACAGGCGTGAGCCACCACGCCCGGCTGTTACTGATTTCTTAAGCAGAGGCTACACTTCATGATTTAGGTTTTTCTTTACAATGTTGGTCTTCAGAAGACTGCACATCTAATAAAGGAAAACATGTAATAAATAAGGGGACTAAATAGTGGACTTCTATAAGATATAGAACTTACTTGACATACAATATAGAAGTGATACTCAAGATGACACATAGGAGAACTATAGGTATTTGTCAGCCAAGAAAAGTGAAGATTTATAGGTAAGCAAGTAGCAGAAGCAAGGAAAGCTATGGTCCATGGTGCTTTAGCCTCCCACCCCCTTTTTAAGCCCATCTGAACTGCTTACAAGGTACAAGAGCACTTCAGAGCGTTCCAGGCTGCCATATTTGTTCTCATGCCACCATTTCCTCTTCCACATCCCAGCCCCCTCAGAAGCATCTTCTATGTTGTAGGCTTGTTAACCACATTAAAGCATCTTCAGGTTTGTATAGAGTGTTAAATATATTAACAAAATTGCCTTTCATTTCTTGTTACAGTTCAAGATACACTTAAATGTAAAACACATAGGCTTATGCTGCTTGCCGTGGGCGAGTTTCCGGTAGAAACAGTTTAAGTAAAAAAAAGTAAATAAGAGGTGGATATGGAGGTTTAGGCATATAAACTGAGCTACTAGAGAGACTGAAGAGAGAGGAACCCAAATATGAGGTCAGTCTGGGCAACAAAGTGATATAAAGCACAATATACAAAGGATCATAGTAATATAAATAAAGTACTGAAGAGCTCAAAGGGAGAAATTGAATTGAATTGGGCAGGAAGTTTAGAGAAGAGTTCTTGGTTGAGCAGGTGATTTGAAATGAGTCCTGAAAAACTGGTGCTTGGCTGACAGTGAGGGTGTGAACATAAAGATCCTCAGAGGTGACAGAACTACCCTGTGTCAAAGAAATAAATAAACAACTGGGTTATGTTCAATTAATACTAAGTGGCCTGAATTGCTATGTCATAGAGAAGAAGTTAAGGAGGTATGGAAAAGAGCAACTGTGCAGATAGGTGAGGGATACATTGTGGAAAGATTTAAAAGCCAGGGCAAGTCTCACAGTCTACATTTGGAAAGCTTCAACAGCCTCATTTCTTTCCTGATTATCTACTATGTCCCATACTCTTGGATTTTTTGAAGAAGGTTGTGTCATATAGGTCCTTGTTAATTTCAGTGACAGCAAATTTCTCCTTTCTGATCATATGAACAACACACTACAGAAACGCAGATTTGTGTCACAGAGTTTTTTCCAAGATTTGCTAATTAGAAAACAAATATATAAACCCAGTATCTCAGCTACTACTATCTTTCCTTCTGTATCTAAATATGTAAAGGTTGTCTTGTAATGTATAAAGTTTTCTGTAAAATACAAGAGTGACTATATGTATGGCTAAAATAAAACCAAGATTCCACTTAATTAGGACAAAAAAATGCTGTGGTACTTCCTATTAGACAGCCTAGTAAAATTTTTAAAAAGTCACTTCATAAACAGAAAGCAGATAGAAAAAGAAAAATATTTCAACATATTAGGAAATGTTGAAAACTTTTCCAAAATAATAAAAGCCAAATTCACTGAAATTTAATATATGGAAATGCTTTGATCCTTAAAGACTTAAAAATATATATTTAAGGTTTATCAAAATGTTTCTAGCAAACATATGCAGATAAAGAGCAGATTTCATTGTTCTTGAAAATATTTCCTAGTAAGATTAACTGTTTGTTAGGAAAAAATGAAAAATTCCAACAGAGAACTCTGGGGGCACATGTGGTGTACATATAAGTGTAAATATATTCACTATGTTCACAATCAGTACATGAACTCAGTGAATGGTGGCAATACAATCTGTTTGCTAATTCGAATGTTTTCTGATTTGAAAGTAAGATTTGAAGAAATCACATCTGTATTTAGTTCTCTTTTTTGTTAAGATAACATCTAATGAAGCAGGATGTACAGATGGGAGACAATAAAAATGGGTACATCCCAAATACAGTCCAATTTTCTAGAACAGGAAAAGAAAAACTATAGCCTGTAAACCAAATCCTGCCAGCTGTCCATTTTGATGAAGTTTCACTGGGGTCACAGCTAGGCTCTCTCATTTATGTACTGTCTCCGGTTGCCTTCGTACTCTGACAGCACTCTGAGGAGTTAGGGCAGAGACTGTGTCCTGAAAGCCTGAAACATTTACTGCCTGGCTCTTTTCAAATAAGTTTGCTGACTCCTGATTTGTAATATTTATAATCCTTAAGTATCAAAATTTAGTATATTGTTATATAGGTTTTTAAAATTTAAAATAAAAAAGGTTTTCACTAGCCTATCCTCAGATTGTAATTGAGCTGTCACCCTCTGTAAGAGTGGTGGTGTCAATAGGTGGCCCCAACCTCCACCTCTCTCATGATGTCTAGTATAATCTCTTCATTATACATATGCTGAGCCTAAAAATATTTTTAGAAATGTTTGCCATTTTTATTGATGTGTAAATAGCTACATGAAGATTTAAACATCTTATAACTATTTTTACCAAATAACAAATTTCATTGCAAAAACAAAAAAAAATCTCTATATTTTTTACTTCACCTCCCATCCTATAGTTTATATTTTTATATCATCATGACTTTTTAAAATATGCTGTGAGGTGCCTTAGCCTGAGATTTCTGTGACTAACACGGCACCAGGCTGACATCACACAACAGCCGAGGCCAGTACATCGCGGGTGTATATACACAAGCCTCCTCGTGTCTGTGGCTTGCCTACACTGAGGTTTGTCCAGAGCCTAAGCCCACGTGAAAGCAACGATACAGACTGTAGACTGATCAACCTTGCAGAGCGATAGGTTCCTACCTATTGCCAGGGTAGGTGTGGAGGCTTGTTCACAGATACCAGCCTGGGTTTAGGGGCCAGAAATCTGCTCAGTGGCAGGTTTGGTCTTGGATTCAAGGCCACGGCTACACTTACTCCTCTTTCTTTCCCCAGTTAGACATCTCTCTTCACACTGTGCTGCCTGAGGTTTGGAAAGGAATGCTGTGAATAATGTAACACTGTCCTTCCTGTTCTCTTCTATGCATTTATTCTCCTTGTTATGCTATGAAAAAAAAGTATTACATTCTGTCACCAACTTTTCTTCTTGTGAAAGTATTTGCATGTGTGGATAGTCTTGCAAATGGATGTTTCTGTATGGGAATGATAAATAGAGTTTCCTATTCCACAATTTTGTTTTGTTTTTCCCTGAAAAATTATTTAACTATGAAGGATACTATTATTTATAACTTTTTAACAAGTCAGATATGGTAAATACCTTATTTCCTGTATCATTAGATGAATGTTTGATCTTACTCCTTTTCATGAAATATTTTACTTTTTAATAGTTGTATTAGTAGTGTATATTTAGTAAACATAAAAGAAAACAATACTACTACATTTTGTTTTTATATTATAATGATGTGTTCTTCAGTTTTTGTTTGTTTAATAAGCACTTACATATAATTTATCATTAATTTACCTTTTGTTATTACTTAAAAACCTTTGTCTTTTTGGTTTTGTAATGTAAAAATTTTTCTTAGCTTATCCCCTTTTGCTTTTTTTTTCTTTTCTTGCATTTTCTCAGCACTGGGGATTGAAACCTTTACCTTTATATTAAATTATATCCCTGGCACTTCTTTTATTTTGAGAGAAGGTTTTATTATGTTGCAAAGTTTCCAGGATGAGCTAGAATTTGCAATCTTTCTGTCTCAGCCTCCTAAGGTGCTGGATCACAGGTCTACACCATCACTCCCAGCTATAACTATAACAAGTTTTATAGCTATAAAAAATACTGTAGGGCCAGCTAATATAGTATTTGTTATTTTCCTAGTAAGTTCCTTTGGTCTTTACAAAGATGTTACAACTAGTAGAAAAATAGTGTATCTCAAAGGACCCAGAAATCTTTACACTTTTGTTAAGTATCTCAAAGGTATGAAATTTTTATTTTCTTAGATAAAGTCTATTTGTTTGCAATTAGAAAACTATTGGAAACTTAGGAAGCAATAGGTCACTTTCAGGTTTTCCACACCTAGTTATCAGAGAATGGTGATTTGGTAGGACAGTCCTTAACTGTAACGTTATACACTGTCTCTGTTCATATCCATTGATAATTTCACACATGTTCTGTGTCTTACCTTTTGAGGCCACTTGTTCAAGTTCCCTTTAAATTTTCTATACTTCCGCACACATAGCAATCTGAAGAAAATAATCCACTATGGCTTCTTTAGGGCATGGCATTGGGTTACACACAACCTTTCCATACTTTTCTATCATGTATCTGTACTTTAGCATAATAATAGCTGGCTGTGTGCCTGGGGGATATTGAAAGCAATCTTTGTGTTCACCCACCAAGTACATCTAACAGCAAGGCATGTTCACATGTGCAAAAGTGTCAAGTTAGGATTTTTACCCACACAATGCTCCATGTAATAGTTTTTGCATATGTTTCCCAGATCATCAAGGGAGTAAAATGCAACCCCATCGTTCTTCCAAAAAATTTTCTTTTGATTTTTGTGGTAGAAGTACAGTGTCACATGAAAAAACAGATTTGCCCATTTGGGAGGAGGTATAAAGTAAGTCATGAGGTGAATCATTTACAGATGATGAAGATGATGATTCTGATGTTGACTGTGTGAACCAAAGTTCCTGTGACAGTGAAATGGAGCAAGAATTGACCAACACAGACAAAAGGGAAATAGAACTCCTCTATCCAGAAGATGAAGAACACAGTGAAATGAGTACATTTTGACTAGTTGAAATAGTACAAAATGGTTGTACAACCAAATGGACCAAGACAATGTGAGAGCTAGGCCCCAAAATATAATGAGGAGAGAATGCCAGCACTGCCATTCAGTGTTGGAAATTTTAACAGACAAAATGCTACAAATATACAAATGCTGAAATGTAAATATTTTGTATGCACTGATGCCATACTCAGAAATGCGTTTATTTTGACACCTCATTATCTGAACTGCAAGTGTCCATATGTCTGCTACACTTAGTAGAGCTTTCTCATAGTAAAGATGTGAAAGACTTATGGAAAAATGATGGTTGTGCTCTTGAGGATTGTAGAATAACAGTGACACTGAGATTTGTCTTTCTTCAAAGTTGCTTGAGGATTGGTAACACACCACTCTTCAAGAAAGAAAAAGAACTGATAATCAGTTCTCTCAGATTAATCAGAATGTGACCCTTGACAGCTGTTCTACCCATTTCCAGTCTATGCTACTTTTGCTAACAGAGCACAAGTTGACCAATGTAGGAACTGTACACAGGAACAAAATAGAAATTCCAAATGAAATGTTGCAATTTCCAGAGAATTGTACAGTACAACCTTTGAATTTTAAAAGATATAATATTGGCCTCTCATATGGTCACAAAAAACAAAGTGGTACTGCTGATGTCAACACTGCACCCTATTGGAAACATTGATAGGGAAACCTCAACAAAACAGAAGCCCGAGGTGGAAACTTTCTGCAACAAAACAAAAAAAGCAGAGTAGATGTGGTTGATGAGTTATCTGGCAAGTGTGATGTCACTTGATACACAAAGCACTGGCCAGCAGTTGTGTTTTACTCAACTCTAAACATGTGTGGCCTAAATAGTTAGATCGTTTACAAAGAAAATAACAAGTGCAAGATACCACAGAGAAATTTTCTGAGAGGATAGGGACTGGAATTCAGACCATTTATGTCAGAAGAAAAACAACATGTTTCTGCTCAGAGAGTTACACACAAAAAAAACTGTGAAGCAGTGGTGAGCTGACAAGTGATTAAGTGGGGGCAACATCACAAAGACCTACCAGGGCAATAGGAAAACCAACAGGATGTCAAATGTGCCTTACAAATAGGACAGGAAAACAAAATAAACATGCTATTAGTGTAACCCATCCTTGAGTATGAAAGATGCAGTTTTCATGCATGTAGTCTGCTTTGGGTGTGACAATTAAAGCAAGTATTATTTCTGTGGTAGACTTCTGGTGGTAATTACTTCACATAAGTTTTTATTTCTGATTTTATCTTTTAGATTTTGTAAGAAAGCAAACCAGCTGATATGAAGATGTTGATGTCTATTCTAGACACTCATTACATATTTGATATTTTATTTCATTGATATCTTATTTTCCTGCTAAGTGCACATTGTCAGTATAGTAAGAAGTTCCTGACAAAACAGGAAGACAAGATGGCAAGAATAGCCTGCCACTCAGGAAAGGAAAGCTAAGTACTTGTGTTATACTGACAGTGAGCAAGATGTGCATGGAACATGCAGTTGTCATGGGTGAAGACTACCTTGGGTGTGACAGTTGAAACAAAGATAACTTTTGTTGAATGGTTCTATTGGTACTTGCATTGTAGTTCATACAGGAATTTATTTCTGATGTAATATTTTAAGTTTTGTAAGCAGGTACACAGTTGATGTGAAATGTTGATGTTTATTTTAAATACACAATATATGATAAGAATTTAATACTTTCTTGACATTTATATTCCCATTATCTGCACATTGTATAATATAATAAGTCTCTCTTAATAAAACAGCAAGACCACTGAGATATCAAGTATATCTCACAAAAAGGGCAGAGAAACAAAACACATGTGTGGTCAGTGTGATACCTGTATATGGAACATGCTGATGTTATTATGTATGCAGATTGCCGTGGGTATGATAATTAAAGATTATTTTTGTTGTGGAGTTCTATTGGTATTTTCACTGAATTTCATATAGGTATGTGTTTCTGTTCCTAGTTTTTAGACTTAGTTTACCAAAAATAGTCAATGTTGAAAATTTTGATACTTTTAAATAAACAACACAAATTAAAAATTCAGTACTTTATTTTTGATATTTTTCCTGTTAAGTACTCATTGTTTAATAAAACTCCTAAAACTAAAATTAATAATTCATTAGTAAAAATACTTCTAAAGAATAAATGTATTATACACCCACTACAATGAACCTTTAGCACAAAACTGGGACAATGCCCTGCCAGTAACTAATGTGGTTTATGTATTTTAAAAATGATAAATATCAAATACATGACCCTAAGACACAATAACTTTAATACATTTTGATCTTTAGAGAATTATTTTTCAAACTATAGTGTGGCAATTGAGGTCCCTGAAACATTAACCTTATATAGTAATAGTAAAACAGCAAGTCTATGTTAGAAATACAGTTGGAAATCCTCAGCTAATCATTAAAGGAAGCAGAATGATATGGAAAAATCATTCAAAAGAAATAAAAAATTAAAAAAATCATTCAAAAGAAATATATCTTTTGTGATTCTAGCTCTTCTATATTACCTGAACTTGAATAATTTCAAGTTCTCTAAAACCTAGCTTTCCTTTTGTGTAAAATGGGAATAAGAATTATTATTTCCTATGGTCTTTGAGAAAGTTTAATGATTCAAAGTAATTTGTATAAAGTAGGAATGATAATTATTATTTATCTGAATTTTTATTTCATCTGTCTTCTAGCAGTACAGCCTAAAAGTAGTAAAGAGTACACCAAGACTAGAGGCCTACTTAGGGGCAGATGGTAGAGTACTGCTTTAGTCTTTCCTGTTTGGCTTAACTGGCCCTTTTAGCTTCTCTCTGGGGTTTTTCTCTCTAGGAAACATGGCTTCTTAATGATGATTAAAGTAGGTCCCCTAAGCATTTTACTCTTAGAAAAGAAATGAAACTCGTTTAAAAAAGTAAAATCATCTTATAGCAAACTAAATTATGGTCATTCTACCTGAGAGCAGCAAAACCAACCACTATGTCAAATAAGGTTTTATGGTGAGCACTTCTAAAATATTTTTCTTTCTCCTTACAGATCTTTCCTGTTTCCATTCTAAGTTCATTGTTTCCATAATTCTTAGAAACTAATAACACCTGACAACATTTAAAAAATTAAATTGCCAATTTGGCTTTAGATATTACTGAGTAAACCTTTATTTTGCCCATTTTTCAGTCTTCTAAAGGATTAAATCAAATCTTCCTAACCATTGATCCCCAAGGATGTACTTCAAGGTTCCATTTCATGACAGGACAAATTGAAGATTATTGTATGCAAAGAAAAGAGCCTTGGAACTGGATATAGAAATCCTGAGTTTGAAATCCAGATTTGCAGCTCACTAGCAGTAGGAGTTTGGACATGATATAACTTCAATAAATTTCATTCTCATTTATAGAATTACACCAAGAACACTTATTTTACTTAGGTTAACTCACAAGTAAGTGAAATAGTAAGTAGAGATTTTTTTTTCATTTCCTCTCTGATTTTTATAGCCTCTTATTGCTTTTGAAAGAACTATTATAATCCAACTTGGAATCTATCATCAGAAAGCTTTTAATTCTACAGACTTTATAATGAAAATTGATTATTTAATTTTGAGGATTATCTGTGGCCTTTCTTCACCTTTTATCTGTTAAACAATTATTTAGCATACCATTTAGCAATAGCATTCCCAGTAGGAAGAAGCAAACCCAGGAGGACATGGTGTATCAGTTCACAAATCTTGCTGAACAAGGGAAGTAAGGAGTAAATGAGGTAAAATCAAAGCATCTGAGTTCTATTTGAAGAGATAAATCAATGTAGTAGGCTATAGCACAATCATATGCATCACTTCAAATGGGTGGAAATGTGGCAAAAAACACACCTTAATTTAATCATGGATAATTTGTGAAGAAAATTCACATTTGATATTTAAATAACAGGCCATTCAAAGATCTGAGGGGTCACAGTTGATGGTTTCCCAAGTATATTTTCAGTTTAGGAAAATGTCTACATGATTTTTGATATCATTTACAATAAAGAAAATATAATGAAGATCGTCACCACACACATAGAGAAATCTATGAAGCCATTGTCTCTAAAAGATCTCGGCTAGTTTCATTTGCTCCAGTTTCAGAAAGACATAGAACTAGAAAAGCGCTAAGAAAAGAAGCCAAATTAGTAGACAAGAAGGATACTATAAATATTAAAATTGGAATTATTCTTGGATATCACACATCCCAGAATAATCCCGACATATAGTTTAGTTATCAATGGCCTGTTATTATACACCAAGACTGATTAGAACCTGTCCTTTCTGTGCAGTTCCCATCCATCTAATCTGTCACTTTAAATGAATACATCTGAAGTACATCTATATTTCTTTATTACTTCTGCCATTATCCTGACCCAAGTCGTATTTCTGTTTGTACGACTCCAATAGCTTTCTGATTCATATCCTCCTCTCAACCATGTCCTAACTTCCCAATCCACTGTGACTAGAATAATCTTAAAACACAAATTACCACAGGAAATGGCTTACTTAGAATATGTAGCAATTTATCGCTGACTCTAGGATCAAGTAATATGTAATATCCTAGAATTGTTGGCTTACCTCCTCACTAGTGATACCTCAGTTGGAATGTTGTTCACCATGGTCTTCAAACTGGCTTATTTCAGTTCCTCTAAACACCTAAATAGTTCACACTTAGCATTGTCACATATAACAATAACCTCCCCACCACTGCAGCAGCTATTGTGATCAAATGTTTGCTTTGTAACTGGCACTGTGCCAACTGCTTTATGTGCTCATGTTTAATGTGAAATTCAATGGTTATTTTCACTGTTTTCCTGTTGAGAAAAAGTATTTAGATTTTTTTTTTTTGAGACAGGGTCTCGCTTTGTAGTTCAGGCTGGCCCTGAACTCACTATGTAGCGCAGGCAAGCCTCGAACTCAGCAGTCCTCCTGCCTCTGTCTCCCGAGTGCTGGGATGAAAGGCGTGAGCCACCATGCCCCGCACTGTGGTATGTGGGATTGATTGCTGGTGGGCGTGAGTCACCACGTCCAGCATTGTATGTGGTTACCAGGGATTGAACCCAGGACCTGGTGCTTGCGAAGCAGGCGCCGGAATCACTGAGCTAAATCTCTGGCCCGATATTTAGAAATCGTAATTTCCCTAATGGAAGATAAGTGGCAAAGATGACAAATATGTTTTATTTCATACATATGCAGGAATGTTGTTCCTCTACTCTCTTCCCTAACTCATACAATTTTTCTGGTTGTGACTCATCATTTTATTTTTCAAAACAGCCTTTTATCATCTCCTGATCTAAATAGAGCAGTTTTGTCAAAGTCATTTATATTTTTCCTTTATAGAGTGTGTCACACTTTATAACATTTCTCTGTGTGATTATTTACTGTCTCCGAATGAACTACGAGTTTCATGAAGAAGGGGGTTATACATCCAAAAGGTGCCTGGTACAATCAGAAAGAATCTGTTGAATACATGACTAATATTCATCAATCTTCTAATGATTAAATTTCAAATCATTCTATGAAGAAGACTGTTTGAGCATTAGAAGTTTTATTAAAACATTTTTCTGTGTGTTAAACCAATAGCTCTTCCCTTATGTTTGTACTGATCTTAATTCTAGACTCAGCATTACTGAAAAAAGGATAGTTTTTTCTTTATAGCATTTCAAATAATCTTATGTGAGACAGTTTAAGACAAAGAATTATTAATTACAATAGGATAATTACAGATTTCTTCATAAAAATAGAATGCTAGAATTAGAGATGAGAACACCTTTTGAAATTAGAGACCCCTTTAAGGCATACTTACACAGATCAATTCTTTGTAAAGAAAATTACTATAAGATGTATACAGAAATAATACATAGATGACACTTCTATTCTTGGCATGTTGTATCAAAATTTGGTTCTAATTAGTATAAATCTAGAAAAAAACTGGATGAGATTCAGTTAAGGCAATTAAATGATCATAAAGAAGATTAAGTAGGAGCTAATTACAAGATTGACATCATGAGATGCAATGATATCTTTTCCTCTCTCTCTCTCCCTCCCCTCTCCCATCTTTCCTCTCATGGTTCTAGAATTGAACACCAGCTCTTTGCACATCCCACCCCTTTTTTATTGTTTATGTTGAGACAGGTTGTGGTAAGTCACTAGGTTGCCTGGGCTGGGTTTGAAATTCTGATCCTCCTACTTTAGCTTTCTAGAGCATGGGGATTAGAGGTCTGTGCACCATAGCTGGCTTCAAGAATTTTTCTGTTGACAAATCTCTGGACTAGATGAGATATAAAATTTGGAAATGAATAAAATAATATAAAAGCCAGGAATTATAGAAAGCCCCAAATATTCTTTAGGAATTTTATATTTTTGATTTTACTCAATATAGACAATGATTGAAAAAAAATCTACCTTTATCTCAAATCCTCAGTGAGAAATAATCTCAAAATAAGAACAATTATTTAGTTTAATAACTAAATGTCTGATATTTAAACTATCTCTACAACATTTCAGCCAACTGGTTGTTCAAGAGATATTAAAATGTTCTAGGATGGTATCATATAGAGATTTGGATTTTCAGTTTGAAACTCTGGATTTAAAACTCAACTCAGTAATTTACTAGCTATTAATTTCAAAGTGGTTCCTTTTAGTGTACTAAATTTTCCATTCTAAAGGCTGGAATGACAAAATATGTCTTTTAAAACTGTTGGAGAATTAAGTGAAATACTATGTAATATGAAATATCACAGCATTAGCTGATGCATGGAACAGGACAAATGATCAATAAGTGTTATTTGCCCTCCAGTAACAGATCTCTACAGTCCATTTCTTCTTTGCATGATAATGGCAGAGTCTTATACTATATGCAAGTTGTCCAGCATGATTAAATAAAACTTAATTGTTTCTTACATAAGATACCATTTTAAGGAAAGATGTTCTTCCCTGGTATTTCAACTTTGAATTCTGGCTCTAATTTACAAATGTATTTTCTAAGCAATGTGACAACCAAAAATTCCAGAATTTAATTTCAGTGAGTGACCTGAGAGAAAATGTAAGTTAAAGTCATGTTTGAAGAGATGCTTTAAATAATGATATGAATACATGATTGAAATGTCTTCAGAAAAAAACAGAAACAAAAAGTTCACCTCCTGAGAGTAGCAATGATCTTTACTGAGGATAGCAATGATCTTTACTGAGGATAGCAATGATCTTTTAAATGAAACAATCATCTATTTTTATTAAAAACAAGAATACAAGAACATTTAAATTACAAAACAAGGATTAATTACCTAAACTTACAAAACAATTTTGTAGAAAATTGTATTTCAGTCATAATATAGGGTGTAAGGAATTTGCTCATTTATGTTATTGAATTGTATTATTTGTTCTATGAAAATTAAACCAGCACAGTATAAATAAATTTATTTGTGTTAATCTACCACTCTATAGATATTATATGTTTATTTGTTAAGAGAACATTTTAGTTGGATTTCTTTCAGTAGGGAATGAATTTTCAATAGTCCTAAATCAAATAAAACATATATAACAAGACTTGCACTTCCACAATAAAGGAAATTTAAGCAATATAAATTGTATTTGAAGAAAGAAACTATTTTCCAGGTAATTGCCTCTACTAACTTCAACCTTTCAGGTCTCAAGAAAAATTATTATCAAACTATAAAATAGTTTGATTTATAAGATTTTTAATAACAAAAACTGTTCAGGTCAAATGTATATTGAAGTCATCAGAACTAAAATCAAATACTAAATATTAGAAGCAAGACTGCTCCTGAGGTAACAAATATAGTGTATGTTGGTTGAAAATATAATTGACTGGGTTTTCCTCATTCCTCTTTTATATAATAGATTCTATTTGGCAATAGAAGCATTACAAGTGGGTTTAAATTTGTAGAAAATATAATTTATTCTGGTTCTTGATAACACGATTATAGCTAACAGGTCATTGTTAATATGATTCTAAAAATAGATGATTTTAAAAATGGAAATAAAAGAATTAAAATAAACTTACTATTTCACCAATTTTCCCAATATCTCCTTGATCACCTACTTCTCCCTGTTGACAAGGAATTCCAAAAATGATTATTTTTCAGTAAAGTTACTCATACCACTGCTTCTATTTTCATTTTCATATAAATATATCATAATGTAGAAAAATATAAAAGGAATCTATTATTCAATTCTATGTCATAGAATTTCTATGAAATGTGGCCTCTCCCTCATTTTTATTTAAACAATAACTTATTGTCTTGATTACATTCTCTTATTATTTTAATCACTTTAAAAATGCTTTTATGAGTAACATTTAGAAAATAAAGTATCTGTTTCTTTTTTACTCTCAAAAAAGGCAAGAGTGGCAGCCACTGTGGAAGACGTTCAAAATGAAAACAAAACCTTGCGCTATGTTCTCTAGTTTCTCAGTAGACAGCAAACACGCCCACGGTAACTACCAAGGGAAGACACAGGGCCAAGCACTGCCCGGCAGAAGTGGCTGCACAAGCGTCTCAGGGGCGTCATGTTTTTGCAGGCTATGGAGCTCTGAACACCAAAACCTTTTCACAACTCATCTGGTGGTGGATGTTTCCTAATATAATTTTTTGGGCCTGAAGACCTACTCTAATCCAAAAGAAGCCATTGATAGCTGTGATTTATTCTGATTAATCTGAACAAACTTGCATTCACTGTAGAGATTTTAATGTATCTGACTACAGTATGCTATCCTACTCTCTGCTGGTAGTGTTTTTGTAAAATATAGTAGAGACTGTTATTTTACAAACATTCAAGTATCAATGAGTTCAAACACTGAATTATTAAATAATATATGAGATGGGCTTTGACAAATAGGGAATACTTGTAGTGGTGATGAGAAAAAGCCATTTTTTTAGTGATGGGAAATGACCAATGCCACGGTGTACATTAATGAAAGAATATTAAATTTAGGATAGCATATACAGTGACTGTGACAGGGATATTCAGTCAGCTCACAGAAATAAAAGATTGAAGCATCGATTTCTTCCTAAGGGTAATGTTTGGAATGTATCATGGAATGGTAAGATGTTAAGATTCTGAATTTTAACATCATAGCTAATAATGGCATATGATTTTGGCCATGAACTAGTTTGAATTGAAATGTAACAATCACATCATACTTCAAAAACTTTGTACAAGAAAAAATACAGTTTCTCATTAATAATTTAATGCTGATTACATATTAAAAGAACATTTTTGTACCTTGGATTAAATATGAGGCAAAATATATGGCGAAGTGTATGTGTTTAAATCTTAAAAATATGGTAAAAGGCATGTTACTTCCTGTAAATTATTCCCCCCTGTTTCAAACACACTTATCCCATTGCCCTTGCCACTTTCTAAAGGGGTTCTTAGACGTCTTCTGTCACAAATATCTGTGGTTGTGTCATGACTGCCTTGTGGATCGTTTAAAGATGTTCACCTATTACGGTCATTATGACTTTGGGGAAAAGCCAGAAGTCACAAGGTGCCATATCCGGTAAGACAGGTGGTGGAGACACAGTCTAATATTTTCATTTGATTGTAATTGACATAAACAGTTCACAACACTGAGGCAGCCATGAAAAGATAGAAAAGGGGGTTCCCGGAACTACTTCAGAAACTAGCAAAAGAAACATAAAAGTGTAAGAAATGAGTAGGAGTACCATGAGTAGGATTCACAGAAATATCTCTGTCCCCATTTAAATACTGATTGTATAATTTGGTTACATTTTATATTATTAAAATTAATTTTAGCTGTTTCTTTTTACTTTAGAATGTGGTTATATTTGTTATACATTATATTTCTATTGGGTAGTGCTGATTTTAAGTGCTTGAAATCTAATATGAGCCAGGAATAAAGTTTATCCCTGTGCCTGCCTGGCCAAGGGCAAGGTTCTGAGTTTGACCCCCGTAGTGCCGAAAGAAAACAAAATCTAATATTCAGCATGAGAAATCACTTTTGAAATAAACTCAAAATTTACTCATATTTTCTGTTCACTTTCTGTATGTATTTAGATAAATATTAAAGAACAATGCATTGCAATAGGTTGTAATAGCTAGTTTTTTATTTATAGCTCATTAGATTTTGTAGAGAATTTCATAGCAGGACAATATAGAGATTATTAATGTTATATTATTATGCCTTCATTGTCCATAAGTTATCCCTCCCCCAAAGGAAGAGGAATCTTTTGTGTTATTTAGCCCTAGAGAGAGCTTGTATTAACAGACAGAAAGCGGAAGTTACTTGCAGATTACTTGGATTTTTCGCTTTCTTTTTCAGAGAGCTTGAAAGTAGGAAGTAGGTTGCTCTGAGAGGAGCAGGAGAGAGACAAACAATTCCCTGGTCCTTAGGAAAGAACAAAGATCCTAGGGTTCTGTGAAAGGCGGTGACCCTGACTAACGCCCAAGTGCTTCCCCTCTGACTTCCAGGCCTCAGAAGTAGCTGCGCGCTGCACTGAATCACAAATTGCAGTGACAGGGAGGGATAAACACGAATAATTTCCTTCATTTCCTGGATAGCCAAAAGTGACCTGGGTTCCGGTTTGATTCTAAGAGAGGAGGGTTATCACTACTCACTGAGATTTGGTGTTTCACCTGCTTCACTGAACTGCAACTCAGTTGCATTTTCCCAGTACTATTCGGCAGCACAATAATTAATCCTAGTAAAGGAGTTTTGACTAAGACTTCTATTTATGAATATTTTGCTTCTATTTTCTGAAATTTTTATATATAACTGGAGAAAGATTTAGGGGCACATATTCCTCGAATATGATTTCACAGGCAGAAATGCTGATATGTTAAAAGATGCTTTCATTTGTATTTCTTCACTGACCTCAAAAAGTATGGTTTAGCCCTTCCTTAGATCCCAGCATCATAAAAATGATGAGATTACTACAAAAAATTCAAACTTTGGGAAATTCAGCAATAATGCTCTACTTCATTTTTTAGTTGAATATTAAACTTACAAAAGGTAGCAATTCTTATAACCCAGTTTCTTTCAGTCATTTGTGCTGTAAACATTATATTTCTGCCTTGCACTGTATTTGTTAGATCTGATCAGTGGAACAGACAAAATCCAAAGTTATGGTTCGCTGCTCCATACTTATTCTACAAATCTTATTCTAATATTTCTTATTTTTTTTTTTTTGAGACAGGGTCTCACTTTGTAGTTCAGGCTGGCCCTGAGCTCACTATGTACCCCAGGCAAGCCTCGAACTCAGCAATCCTCCTGCCTCTGCCTCCTGAGTACTGGGATGACAGGCTTGAGACATCACGCCCGGCACTGTGGTATGCAGTATTGATTACTGGTGGGCGTGAGTCACCACGCCCAGCATTGTATGTGGTTACCGGGGATCGAACTCAGGACCTTGCACTTGCAAGGCAGGTGCTGGAACCACTGAGCTAACCCTCCGGCCCTAATATTTATTTTTATTTATTTATTTATTTATTTATTTGAGACAGGGTCTCGCTTTGTACTTCCATGCTAGAACCACTGAGCTAACCCTCCGGCCCTAATATTTATTTATTTATTTATTTATTTATTTATTTATTTATTTGAGACAGGGTCTCGCTTTGTACTTCCATCAAGCCTGGCATCTGTGGTATGAGGTACTGATTGCCAGTGGGCGTGGCCACTACACCCAGTATTGTTGTATGTGGTTACTGGGGATTGAACAAGGGACCTTGCGCTTGCGAGGCACTGGAGCCAATGAGCCAAATCTCTGGCCCTCTAATATTTCTTTATTAAGTAGTGTATCATAACAATACAAAAACAGCTTCTCAGTTGCTCTTGGAACCATTTTAAACATCTTGTTCTCTGTAAGTTGACATGTGCTCATTTCATATTTGTATAAAAGCCATAATGTCCTTTTGAAAATTATGTTTTAAAACTATAAATATATGATAGATATTATGAAATAGAAACTATTGAAAAGGAAATGGGGTGTAGGAGTAAGTAACAAGAGGAAGGAAAATATGGTAATAAAAAAGAAACAAAGCTTATGTATATAGGGGGCTGGGGTTGGTAGTTTGGGTATGGGAATAGGAAAAAATGAGAATTGTCATATCACATACTAGTACAAATTCTCAATGTTGAGTGTGATCGTATTATGTATATATAATGTACCAGTAAAGATTCAAATTTAAAAAAAAAACTATAAGAAAGGTAGCTTCTTCACCTTTAAGCCTTCTGGTCCTGGTTCACCTGCATACCCCTTTTGACCTGGTTTTCCCTAGAATATAGAAGGAGAAAAAATTGATATATTTGGTTATTCTGATTTCAGAAAGTTTATGGAGTTTATGAAATAGGAACTATTTTTAAAAGTGAAATATTTCAAAATTATCTGATAAATATATTTTATCATAGTCATTACCCATTCATGTTATAAATATGTGATTATCTCCTTCAGGTCATATACAGTTCTAGATTCTGAAGATTGAGAGAACATTAAAAGATATCTGCCCTCATAGAGCTTAAATTTTCGTGAGGATGATAAAATTTGTTTAAAAAAGTTTATGTTTGTGTGTGTGTATCAAGAACAACAAATTAAAGAGGAAAGAAAGGTACAAAAGACCATAGGAGTTTTGTTAAAATTTTGTTTAAGATCCCAGATTAGAAGAACTCACTGAATAATATGACACCTGAGTAAAACTTAAAGAAAAGGATCAGTTATATAGGTATTTAAAGGAATGAAATTGCAAGGATTGTGACAGATACTTGTAAATACAGTACCACCTTCAAGGGTACTTTAGGAGCAATACACATGGGATACTGGTACACCCGTGAGACATCATGGTAGCTCAAGTAGTAATAAGAGAGGAGAAAATGAGTAAGAAGATTTAAGTCAAAGACAGAAACAGGTGAATGGAAAGCCAGGTCATGCCGTGTCTTGTAAATTACACTAAAGCCTCTGACCTTTACTCACAGTAGGTCATGAAGTCTTACATGAACGCTGAGGAAAAAAGTGGTGTGATCATATTTTAACAGCATCATTTTGATTGTGGGGTAAAAGCAGAGACACCAAATAGTCTCCTCTTATGATCCAAGTATAGACAGGTCATAGTGACAGCAGAGGCGGCTCTGAGAAACATCACGGTTCTGGGTGTAGTTTGAATATAAGGTGGAACATGGGAGAAAAAGTGGAGACAAGAATGAATTTAGAATTTCTAACCTGTGTAGACTGAGAACAGATTTAGAGGCCAAATGAGAAGCTCTGTACATTTTATTTAGATGTTTTCTAACCATCTAAGTAGAGAGATCTTACAGTAGTTCATTATACAGATCCACAGTTCAATGCAGAAAGTTCTGATCAAAAGATAACAGTTTTGTGAATCTTTGGTACCCTGATGGTATTTGAAGCCATAAGACTACATGAGCTTCTCTAGGTAGTGAACATAGACAGAAAAGAGTATATCCACCAAGCCTTGCGACATATTTACATCTGAGGAAGTGAGAAAAATATGAAATTTTATGCCACAGAGTTAGGAACAAAGTCATTCAAGTAAAGAAAGTGTTTCCAGGATTAGAGTGTTTTTTAAAATGCTGAGGGATATGACTATAGAATATGAGGATTATGAAGGTTGAGTAATAACCACTGGATTGGTCAATATGGAGGCTGCTAATGACTCATAATATAATTTGTGTTGGAGTGGGAGGAACAAAACTGATTTATACAGGAGCAGGAGAAAAGCTGGAACTGGTATACACTGTGTATAGCTAATACTTTTGCAGTGTTCTATTGAAAAAAGGAGAGAAATGAAGTAACACTTAGAGAGACTTGGAATCAAATGCTTTGTTTTGTTTTTAAGAAAGAAGAAATAGTACCAGGTCTGTATGTTGATAGAAATGATCCAGTAGAAGGAAAGATTGAAGATACCCTTGAACAAGCAGAAGTACAAGATAAGTAGGGAACAACTGGAAATGGGACCTCAGTTGGCATTAAAGGCTTTTCACTCACAAAACAGAAAAGATACCAGGGTAAACGGACATGGGCAAAGGGAGCCAAGGAGGGTACTGATGTAGGAAATTGAGAATTTTTTCTCTGATTTATCATCCCAAGGATGTAGGGAGCCAGGTAAAAAGTAACAACGAAGGTATGAAATAAGAGAATAGCATGTGAGGATAAGAGAAAGTAAGAAACAATAATTTAGAAATGAAAAGAAACAAAGATAAACTAGTAGTATAAATGAAACAAATTAACATACATATTATAGTATTTTTTTTTTTTTGAGACAGGGTCTCACTTTGTAGTTCAGGCTGGCCCTGAGCTCACTGTGTAGCCCAGGCAAGCCTGGAACTCAGCAATCCTCCTGCCTCTGCCTCCCAAGAGTTGGGATTAGAGGCGTGAGCCACCATGCCCGGCACTGTGGTACGTGGTGTTGATTGCTGGTTGATTGCTGGTGGGCGTGAGTCACCATGCACAGCATTGTGTGTGGTTACTAGGATCAAACTCAGGACCTTGTGCTTGCAAGGCAGGCCCGGAAACCACTGAGCTAAATCTCCAGCCCCATATTACAGAATTTTTAAAGAAACAGAATAGATAACAGGGTAGTATTTAAACTTCTCTTTGCTTCCATTTATCTCTCTTCTATTTGGTTCTTTATTTGAGTATACTCTGTTTTTCATGTAAGAGAAAGTATAGGATATTTAAACTTGTGTTTCTGACTTATTTCACTTTATTTATTATGTTCTTAAGATGCATCAATTTACCTATGAATTTTCAAGTATATCTTTCTCCATTGTGGACTCCACTGTGTATAACTAACACATGCTTCTTACCTGTGTAAGGATTTTTTTGGTCTATGCCTTGTAATCTGAGAAACTACTTTGAATATAATGATATGTGGTGTTATAACTACTGCTATTCTCTTGTTATTTTGTTATGAAAGATTTTTTGGGACAGGGTCTCGCTTTGTAGTTCAGGCTGGCCCCGAGCTCACTATGTAGCCAGGCAAGCCTGGAACTCAGCAATTGTCCTGCCTCCTGAGTGCTGGAATTACAGGCATGAGTCACCACACCTGACTATGAAATTTTGTTGTATTTTCTCATAAAATGAAAACTTTTGGCATACTTTGAAAAAATAAGAAAAAGAAAGAGGTAGTTAAAAAGCAAAGAATATATGGACAGAATAATAAAATTTAGAATGTAATCAAAGTGATAACTGTAATGTTTTAAGCAAGATAAGGAGGGATATAGCATGACGGGGAATAATGGCAAACAGTAGGATTTTGCACTGAGATTTCTAGTAGAGCAATGAGAGGCAATATATTGGGAAGAAAGAAGATGCTGTTACTGGTAAACAACAGGCCAGGAATATGTGTGTTGCTGAAGAGAGTGGAAAGCCCTACCGCTGGAGGTGAGGGAGTCAATATCCTGGATATTGAGTGCATTAACCTGTAGTGCACAGTATCTAATATCAAACTACTGATAACACTATATAATGTTGCATTAGGGAAATCACAGGGCCTCAAGCAACGTGTGCAAAAACATTCAAATTCACGAGGAGTAGGACGAAGGAAAGGTTAAATAGAACACTAAGTTATGGGATGTACTAGTCTTTATGCATTTGGATTTTAATACTGATGTTCATTGAATACTGGATTTGGATTTTAGTACTGATATTCATTCTCATAGTTCCTTCCAATTGATGTGAAATAAAACATCTTCCAGCCCTCATTCTGTTTTTACAGTATGTAAAACAATTTAGCAGTTTAAAATTATATTCAAGACTTCCAGCTAAAAAGTTGTTATATGAAGCAAAAAAGAACTAAGAAAATCACTCTATTATTTTGAAATCAATTGTTTTTTAAATTAATTTGAAGATATACAGCAGGATAAGAAACCCAGAAATTATTAAATTTCAAGAGAATTTTCAGCAATTAGACCTTTTTAATTTATATATGGGGGGATGGCATCAGTATGGATATTTGCTTCATCTTTAATAATTTAATACTTTTGCATATTATCTATGTCAATATTTATCTCTCTCTATATAAAGAAAATTCCACCAAAATCTGCTATCACTATAGTTATAATTTCCTTGAAATGCAGTCATTCAGTATGGTATATCATGGAACTTTTTACATTCTGTCACATTAGATTTATTTTGAATGTCATGCTTGAGTATGTAATATTGAAACCTTACTTTCATATCTAAAAAGTGAGAACAATATTGACATTAGAGTTGATTCTTCTGATATACTTAGAGCAATACTAGGCCCCAAAATGACCTTCAACCAGTAGTAGCTAAATAATAATGATAATATATATTAAGCCTCAGTAAGCAAGATATGAATATGGTTCCCTTGTTTTTAGGAAAGTAAATCTTAAAAAAGATAAATTAAAAAAAAAAGATAAATTTTACCGGGTACAAAATAAATCATTTCTGTCTCTTTAAATGTAAACAACTTTCTAAGAGTCTATAATTTATGATCACGAAGAAAGAGATAACACATATTTCATATGAATCTAAGGTCTCTTAAAAGAGGTATAACATGTAGATCTTTGGCCAAATAGGCCAAAATGTTTAAATTCAATAATATGGACTTCAAGCAATAGTTTATATATCACAAGATAGTAGTGTCTGCTGAAAAAGTAGCTTTCTCTAATACTGATGCACTGAAAACAGAAACTTCCACGATATTACTAAAATAGCCAAGAAATTTCCTTCCAATTATCTTTTGAGAGACAATAATTTGCACAAATACTAAGACTACTGAAGAGCAGGGTAAATATATAGCTAGGTATAATATAATTCAGAATATTCCTACAAAAATTCCAGCTGTTGGCTTACTTTGAGGGATTTTGTGACAATAGTTTATCTTAATTTTTTGTCTTTCATATACATTTTGTGATTACAATATTTGCATAAAGGCTGTTTTCAAAAGAAGTGCTTGTAGGAGTTGTTTATATGATACCTACTCTTGGCCCCAGTTCTCCAAAGGGTCCAACGGGTCCTTCTTCTCCCTTTAAAAAAAAATTAAAACATCTTACAGCATAAAACATGTATTTAAAAATTTAAATCTCTATTCTTTACTCTGAAATCTGAAGCTATTTCTGAGATATGATAACAATACTGTGATTTTCTTATATTTCAGAATTTTATCATGCTGTATCTTTTAATATTTTCTATTCTCATCCTGCATCACCTTAAGAGGGACATTATGCTATTGGATCCCTTCTAAAATGGAAAATGGTGCAAGACATATTCAGAAAACTAGGCGTGGAGAAAGAGAAAAGCAATTAGGATATCAAAAAACCAGGGTTAGGAACAACTACAAGCATTAATTAAGGATAATCTTTACTGTGTTGGGTTCACAGAGGGAAACTCAACCAAGTTCATACCGGATGGAAATCAATACAAATTGGTATATTGAAAAATTATATATACAAAACATGTTTGTTCTCTGTACGTTTTGATTCTTCATTCACTTAACACATAAGTTGGAGTCAAGCTTCTTTCTTAAACCTGAGAGAGACAAAGGTAAGTCACACAGCACTTACTTCTACTCTAGAGCTTGTTTTTGATTAATTTACAGGCCCAGTATTCTTAGGGTCAAATCAGTTATAATGTGCAAAGATATACAGACCGTATAAATAGTGTATTCTTTTAATGATCAAAAAAATGAATGCTTGGCTAGAGAGTGAAGATCAACATAGAAAAACATGTGTTCATTCATATACTTCATTATATCCTAGGAGAATAAATAGTACTTGTTGATATTTTATCTACATGCATATCTATTAAATATATTTATTTCTTTACCTTCCAATAAATATTTAATATTACTAGCCAATGTTACCACATATTAAAATACATGGACATTTTTAGAATCATAGACTTATTTATTTTATAAACAAAAAATCCTTAAATTACAGTTTAATTGAAATATGATTTATTGGGGCATAAACAGTAAATGTAAATTCTAGTGCATATGCATGAAATTCTAGGTTCAGATTCTTCCATATACCATTGGAGAACACTGATATAAATAACTTAATTAACTCATTGTTATTAAAGTAATTCAAAATCTCATTCTATAACTTGCACTATAAAACGGTAACTTGAGATCCTTCATGGCAAAAACTGGTCAACACTAAGACAAAGTTATCTATAAATGAAAAATGTAGTTTCCCTCAAAACTGAAAAAAGATATCAATTTAAAAATTGTGGACTAGACACTCATTTCCTCCATACCTGAGTTCCTTTGAGACCAGGAGGCCCAGGCAGCCCTCTACTTCCAAGAAGTCCCTATTAAAATAATATAAACACAAAATAAAAGTCATACATATATTAACATTTTGACTGATCAGCATTAATGTGTAGGGAAGCAATTCTGTTTAGTATCATTCATTAAGAGGTTATCAAAATAAGATTGGAAGATAGATGAGCAGAAACTATAAGACAGCTTTTGAAAAATTGAACAACAAATTTTCTTCAGACAGTGTGGTAAGGTTCAAATAACGTGAAGAACGTTAAAAAAATATGTTAGTTTTCAATTTCCTAATACCTTCTCAGAAAACATTTTTCTGAAGAATGGAAACCCAGTGATCTGATTGCGCACACACGCATGCACGCACACACACACACACACACACACACACACACACACAAACAGATGTCCGCAAAGCCTGGAAACAGATGGAGGGGAATATGTGTCTGTTAAGAAACCAGCAGCCTGCAGCCTGCAACTCATCATTCATACTGAATGTTTCTCAGGCATTTCCTTTCTTGATTCAAGCTGGTAAAAAGAGGAAAGCAATGTACAGAAGAAAGTGACAGTCTGACTTTTATTAGCATTTTAAGACTATAAAATTCTTTTGTTAAACAAAATAAATGTTGCTAAAAATCAGTTGCTCTCTGAAAGAAAACTTGTTCAAAATAACTATAAAAATAATCCTCTTACTACAGGAAACATGATACAACATCTGTTCAACATGGAAACATTTTCTTATTCAGTTCTGGTATCCTGACTATGCAATGTGCCTTCAAAGTTTTCAGTAGATCTTTTCTAGGAACTACCTTTGTCATTATTGCCTTTTACTGATCCTATAGCAATTTAAAGGTTTTATCTAATTTTTAGCTCTAGTACATAACTTTCAAAGAGCAATCTACTAGGTTACTTTGATTTCTACCAGTGGAGTGACAAAATGCACAGGAATCTTTCCTTTTACTGTGCTTTGCTCCATTACTTGAGCACAAACAAAAAATGAAAAATGACAGCCCATTGGCAAAGTGGGTAAATGCTTTTCTGTACTGAAAATAACTGAAAACAAGGTCTCAAAGTGATATTTACTCTCATATGTTCACTTCAGCTTTATCTATAATAGCGAAGAGGGCAAATAACCTAAATGTCTGTTGCTGAATGGCTGAAAAAAAATGGTATTACAAACAATAGAATATTATTCAGCCAGAAAAAAGGATGGAGCTCCTGTCCTATGCTGCAGAACAGACAAATGTTGAGGACATTATTCTAAATGAAATAATCCAGTGACAGAAGAACAAATACTGCAATATTTTACTTACATGAGGTATTAACAGTCAAAATCATAGAAATAATAAATAGAATGGTAGTTGCCAGGGGCTTGGAGTAGGAAACAATGAAGAGTTGTTCCTTAAAAACTACAGAATTTTACTAATGCAAGATGCAAAAATTCTAGTGATCTGCTGCCCAAAATATGAACACATTTTAAATATTACACTACAGGACTGTATACTGAGAAATTTAAAACAACAGATTCCATGTTATGTGTTTCTTTAACCACAAAAAAAAAATCTTCCATGGCTATATTTGTATTTAAATTCTTCACTTTATATTTAACATCCATTATAATATGCTTCTGACACCTGTTTTAGTCAGGGAGATTTACTTCCACCCTCCCTCCTCATACTCATTTTGTACCTGCTGCACAAAATCTTTTATCTCTTGGTTTCACTTGGCCAAATCCAATCCACCCAACACAAATCTTTAATTTTTTAATGAAGTCACTCAGAAAAGTAACCAGATCATTCTGTCCTCTGAACTCTTTCCTTTTCACTCATCATGTGTTCTATACTTATTATGCTTTTTAACTTTTCACATGTGGAAGGTTCATGTTTTCCAGAAGATTATAAATTCTTAGTATAAAAACTATGTTTTAATCTTGTTTTCCAGTCACTGCCTACAGTTTACACTTATGCAGTACAAATGATAACATAGTACAAAGATTAGCCATTGTATAAACTCAAACATTTCTCAGTTAACTAAATACTGCATAGAAAATAAAATGGTTAATGTAAGAAAGCTATGTCTACAATCTTGATTTAGGCGATGGAATATGGACATTTGGGGATGAGTTGAGGGAATCTTGGAAACCCATCTGGAGTTTATGCATCTTCCTTGTGCCAGTGTAGCTTACTTCTACACAGATAAACACGTGACATATTACAGTGACTCAGTGTAAGAGTTATTCCCGTAAGTTATGCAACACAGCCTCACAAATGGTAGGCTTTCTTTGAAAACTTATCATGCTGTTATACAAGAGAAGAACAGCTGGTTTTAACATTCCCAAACCCATGGCCAAAGTATCAACAAAAACCATTACAACAACAAATACATTATTCCTATATTTACACAAGAACAGAGAATATTTATTGGATACTCTTACTTTCAGCAGTAAGCAGCAAAGGATGTGGTTTTGCTAATGTTAAGGGATTCTAGAAAGCAGATTGCCAAATTGGGTGGCTCTCAGGAAGACTCACTGAAGAAATGTTTTGCATCTGTAACAAATACACAGACACAAACACACAACTCCACAATCAGTAAAACTATAATTAACACAAGTTTCCAACCCTAAATTGAGGCTTTCAGTCAGCTAGCAGAAAATTAACAAAATAAACAACTTCTTTCGAGCTGTGCCAAACTGCCCTGGAGAGAACCCAGTTTGTTTATAAATAGGATAATCATTTTGTTCAAATACAGTGCACATGAGTTTCTTGATGGCTGTTGTGTAGCCTCAACAGATCTTCAGCAATTTACATTATCTTCACTTTCCCAATAAGACATGGATACGAAAATAAAGAAAATTTTAAGATGCTTATATGAAACAGTGTACAAGCTAAACCATGCCATGTTCACAGGGCCAGTGTGTTTGGGTGTGTTTCTCTCTAGTTTGTAGAAAGAAAGTAAAGGCAAATTAGAACAAGAAGATAGATAAAAACATGTCTTTCTCAACCTATAAAGCATACAATCACATTAAAGTTTCCTATTACTTTTGATAAACTCATCTCTTCTACAGTGTTTTTTATTGGTACATATTTGGAGTACAGAATGATTACATCGATCATATGGAGTTTGTACATGTACATAATATGTCTTAATTCTTTTTTCTCCTTCCTATTTCCCCATGCTCCCTCCAACTCTTGTTCACCTTCTCATTTGAAAAAGCTCTATTTTCATTTTTCCATGATTCTCATTTTTTAGTGTCCCTCCTTTCCTTCTTTCCCTCCTCCTTCCCTCCATTTTTCATTCACCTTCCCATTTGAAAAAGACTTCCACAATGTCAAGCGAAACAAATTGGACACATAAGTTTAAATATTGCATGGTTTCTCTTATATGAGGAATCCAAAATATAAATTAAAAGAAAAACAAAGGACAGATAATACAGTTCTATTTTGAAATTCAGTGATCAATATCAGATCTATTCATCTTATACTGTTGGTGCTGATGAGTCTATAACTCATACCTACTTAATAAATTAAGATAAATATATCTAAAAGGTAAATACTGCTCATTGGAACTTCCAACATTTAACTCCAGCTCACAGATGATGTAACAAAAAGGAAGTTTTAAAGATAGTATTTAAAATTATATTATTCATATCTCTGACATTTTCATTGATAAAATGTCAAGCAAAACATAATTTCCAAGTGAAAAAATGTGGAAAGCTATCTGGTTCTTCACTTAGTATGATATACATACTTGAACGCAAGTTTGATGATTACTTCTGAATTTCCCAAGACAGAATCTATCACTTACTTACTAAGGCTTTCATAAAACATCATGAACTCTTTATTTTATTTGTTTTTAGATACAGGGTCTTGCTTTGTAGTTCAGGCTGAGCCCAGGTTAGCCTTGAACTCATGTCAATCCTCCCGTCTCTCCCTCCCACATGCTGGGATTACATGTTTCTTTTATATAGTACTTCTTATGCTGTATGATGATATTTTTGCTCTTGTTAAATAGTAACCTTTCCCAGGGAGGGATGATAATTTAGAAATCCTCATAATTCACATTTAGTTTCTGGCCTTAATTCATGAAAATCTCAATGCAGGTTGAAAGAAAGAATTGTTGAACAAATAGATAAATTAAGGTACATATAAAGTTCCAGTTCCTAAGTATGCAGCAGGGTACGGGCTAAAGTAAACAGAGAACTCTCAACTCCAATCTCTCTGTAACTGATCTCTTCACCTCTTTTTTCTGCTCTTCATGTCGGTTGTACTACTGACTGCCAATTATTTTTGTCTACAAGTCCAAAAAGGTATCTCAGATTATGTATCTCCAGAATCAAACTTGTCTTCCTCACCCTTCAAATGTGAAAGTACTGAGTTTCCCTATTCAGTTTTCTCATGTAAGTTCAGTGACAGCGCAAGCCTAAGTCACAGTCTCATTCCTTTTCTCTTGTCATCTTTAGGTATCCAAACTGTTTTGTTTGTATTTCCCAAATAGTTTTTATCTGTAGCTATTGAATCAATCATCCATTCACCCGTGTAAACTACATTTCTGTTCTGTGCTATGCATATTATTCTAGCACTTAGGATGTACTGTATATTAGCTTCTGTTTGTCAAAAACTGTGCGGTCTAATAGAAAGCACAACAGTGGGTATAACAGATAATGATAAGTAAATGATACATTTTTCATAAATACAAGGAAAATATCTCATTTAGATTTGAAAGTAACAGGGAAAGCTGCCTGAAAAAGGTGATGTGTGATGTGCAGGGAGGAGCTGAGCGGGGAAGGGCTCAGGGCAGCAGAGACGTAGCCATGCCCAGACAAAGAGCAGCAGAGAAGCAGCTGTGAGGTTCGAACAAGCTCTGCCTAGTAGTGTGATAATGTGAACAGTGTGGAGTGACGGTTTGGAAAGAAGGGTGCTAAATGCAACTATGTCACCACAGTGATAGACAGAAGAGTCTAAAGAGCAGGGCGTTAGAAGCAAAGAAGTGCCCACCTTAACCTGGAAGCGGGGGAGCTCACCAGAGCCTTCAGCACAGAGGTGACACGGTGAGATCTTCACTTGACAAATATTATTCCCTCAGCAACTTGGCTGTACAACTGAAGAAATGCCAGACTGGAGGCAGGAAGAATAACTGGAGTGCCTCACACTAATCCTCATGAAAAGTAAGCAGGGCCTACACTGAAAAGTTGGCAAGAAGGATGGTTTTTAAGGGCAAAGAGGGGAAATTTTGAGTAAAGGAGAAATCAAGATAAAAGTGATAATTGATGGCATGGGGATGTCGTTCCTGAGAGGCCTTGATGCAAAGCACATGCGGAACAGGAACAGACAGAAGAGAGAAAAATTGCTCATATTGGAATAAATTTGTAGGTGGCAGGCAGGTTTGCCAGACAAGACAGTCAATTAAATTTGAATTTAGGACAAACAGTAAATAACTAAAAGCTAAATATTTTCAAGTATTACTCCTTAACTCTTTCAGGAACTCCCCTGCCCTGCCGGCCATACATCCCATAGATCTTCGCAAACTACTTCTCATTCAGTCATCAAGTCAACTCAAGGGCTACTTTTTCTGCAAAACCTGCACTTCCCTCACTCTGTCCACTCATAGTACTGTGTACTGTTCATTATGATTTTTGTAAAGATTTTCTGTATATCCACCTTGTACATTTCTTTCAGTGTTAATTTTTATTAATACACATTTGCATTATATATTGATTACATTCTTTGTGGGGGGTTGGTACAACTACATAACACATCTGAATTCTCTTTTCATCCGCTTTCCTCTCACTCTCCCTCCATCCTTTGTACATATAGTACGGTGTTTGGGTTTTTCATATAGGAGGAGCCATGCAACCAGATAAATGGAAAAGGGAAGTGTGGTATTTATACACAGTGGAGTAGTATTTGTCCATAAAGAAGAATAAACTTGAGCCCCTTTGTACATTTCTTAAGAGAAAGAATCAGGACTTCGTAGCCCTAGGTAGCATAATGGCTGTCATGTAAAAAAATTTTTTTTAAAACAGCCAATAAATATTTGTTGACTGAATGTATGTGCTACTTTATATCTTTATTATTTCTTGCATGGCTTTTTCTAGCTCATCTCCCTGCCTTCCATTGCATCCCTCCCAAACCATATTCCATACTGATGTGATCGGTTCCTTTTTAAAACATAAACCATCTAGTATGCTATACTACTTGAATGTCTTTGATTACTACTTGGTACCAATAGGATAAACTAGCAACTATTTACAGTACTGAGTGTTCCCCATAGGTTAGTGGTTAAGATCCCAGATATTGAAAACGTATCTGCATCAAAATCCTACCTATAACAGAGGATGGTGAGTCAATATTATTTGTAAAATGGGAATAGTATTTATCTCTTAAAGCTGCTGTGAAAATTAGATAACATATTTCTGTAGGTGATTTTTTCATAAGTTTTACATAATTTCTGTAAAAATGTTTACTGCAATTCTATACTACTTGACACTATAGGTCACAAACAAATGTAGCTGTTATTAATATCTTTTTCAGCTTCTATCCCTTCTGCTCTCTCTGTTCACAATGATACTTCCCAAACTGTACCTCATAACCTGCAAATTCTCCAGACTTCACTCTTTCTCATTTGTTGCCTTATCCATAATGCTTATCTGCTTCTAATGATTAGAAGACTGTGAGGCAAAGCCTTGTATTTCAGATGTTGCTATGGATAATTCCTCATATATATGTATAAGAAAGGAAGTTAAAAATGCTTAGGTTTCTGCAGGTATTTTATACTACCTAAAGGCACCAAGATACTTCCTTCTTTCTTCCTTTCTCTCTCTCTCTCTTTCTCTTTCTACCTTTCTTTCTTTCTCCCTTTTTTCTTTCTTTCTTTCCTTTCTTTCTTTCTTTCTTTCTTTCTTTCTTTCTTTCTTTCTTTCTTTCTTTCTTTCTTTCTTTCTTTCTTTCTTTCTTTCTTTTTTTCTTTTTTTCTTTCCTTCTTTCTTTTCTCCCTCCCCCCCCTTTCTTTCCTTAGTAATGGGGGTCAAACACAGGACCTTGTGGTTGCCAGGCAGGCATAATGTCACTGAGCTAACCCCCTGGCCCTTGTATATTTTATTTTAATTAGTGGATATTTTATCAGCCCTAATGAGGTAAGCAGCCAGAACACTCTCAAATATTTTTGTATCCTGTGGGTTTTCAGAATTTGTGTATTTTCCATATCCTCCAAGAAGATCTTTTTTAACTGATTTGAATGATTTGTAAATATTGTCACCTTAATAATATTAGTCTATATGAAACCATAAAAATAATTTTCAATTATATAAATCTAGAATTCAAAAAATTATTAAATATTTCAGAAATGTGAAAATGTTCTAACATTTATAAAATCTGTCTTCATTAAGATTTAAAATTATAAATATCTGTCTATCGATACTTAGTTTTTGTTTGCTTTTTTGTTTTTTACCTTTGGTCCTTCAGGCCCATTTTGTCCAGGAATCCCAATATCTCCTGGAAAACCCTGGGGAATATAAAAATGTAGAGTTTACTCCATAGCAAATTAATTTATTAAGCATGTAAAAATTCTCTTTGCCTTACCATCACATACAATTAATTTATATTCTTCAAAAATTCAGTGCTAAAAACTAAATTAGGCAATTGCTTACAAAAATTACAAAAACAGAATTCACTTCATTAGTTCTAAACAGTTCTCAGACCTAAAGAAAACCCTTTGTTTTAGTCTAACGAGTAGAAGTCTTACTAAAAGGAATCTATAGGGCCGGAGATTTAGCTCAGTGGTTCCAGCGCCTGCCTCCCAAGGCCCTGAGTTTGATACTGGTAACCACATACAATGCTGGGTGTGGTGAGTTACGCCCACCAGCAATCAGTACCATATACCACAGTGCCGGGCGTGGTGGCTCACGCCTGTCATCCCAGCACTTGGGAGGCAGAGACAGGAGGATTGCTGAGTTCGAGGCTTGCCTGGGCTACATAGTGAGCTCAGGACCAGCCTGAACTACAAAACGAGACCCTGTCTCAAAAACAAAACAAAACAACAAAAAAGGAATCTATAGGCTGGGGATTTAGCTTGGTGGTTCTAGCATCTTTCTTGCAAGTGCAATGTAATCTACAACTTGGAAAGAAGGCAAAAAGAAATGTGCCACATGCTTTCAATGCATTTCGATGTATAGAGGGAATACAACCATAACAATTAGTGGAATGTACTTTGTTAGACTCGCTGTTTACTAACTACATGTTAACCTGAGTAATTTGGACAGGTGGAGATGCAAATACTTATGTGTGGTTAATAATAAAATACAAATTACTCCTTAACATACAGGATATTAATCAGTTTTATACCTAATATATCTCACTTTATCATAATATCCCATATTTAAATCCTATAAAATATTAGTTCTTCAAATGCTCTGAAATCAGAATCTTGCTGGTTCATCATTAATTAATGAGTCTAATACATCTTTGACCTGTGTTCATATTTCTATGCAGTCATGATTTTGGCTTTTGGTAATTAAACCAGCAGTCTAATTCAGTTGACCTGAAGAAATAGAAATGGATTATGCTTGTTAAATAAAGTCCAAAGAAGGAAAGATCTAGGATATAACTCTAAAATAGATTCAAATTCTAGCTGAAATAATGAATCAGAAAGTCTTTCCTCATGTTGAGTTTCAATAATGACAGTAACCTAATAAGAATGGTTTCATGTGTACTGATTTTGTCATGAAAAGAGCTGATTTGGTGTTTCTATCGACATGAACAAAAGCAAAAGGAGTAGGGAAATATAAGAAGCATTCTCTTTAAAAGTAAAGATAAAGTTGCAGATAAATGTGAATGTCGATAAAAAGGTATTTCTCTGGAGGGATAAATATGATAAGAATAAAAATCCCAACAAGTAAGATGGAACAGTAAAGCTGATTCTAGAATACTTATTCTGGAGAGAAAAATAAATAAATAAACTGATATTAATTTATCCAATATAAATAGAACAGGTATACTTGACTTAAATGCCAGATACAAAACTTGGATTCTGGGAAGAAAAACTTAAGTTAGAAACACTTTTGATGTAAGAAAAGGCAATTGTACTAGAAAGACTTATAAGAGGATTAGATTTCTTGAAATTCTGGAATAGTTTTAATGCAGGTGTGTTTGACATAGACTTGGTGATTGCTTTATGAATCAAAGGAAATCAGGATACACACACACAAACACACACACATATATTTGACAATAATTTTTAAAAATTATTTTAAAATTATTTGACAATAATTTTTTACTCTTTCACCTAAACACATTCTTTGTTAGTATACTTAATTGGGTAAGAGATTGCAGATTTGAATCAAGATATCTTCATTCTGACTTCTGCTGTAATACTAGCTAGTTGTGTAAAGTTGAACACAACATTATCTTCACAATTGTCCTCCTTCATACCATATGTACTGTTTAAATGAATGTCACATTTATCTACTAGTTTTCAAGCCCAAAAGGTGTACTTTATCTTTAATTACGTTTCTTTCCTTCTCTTCTCTTCTTTTTCCCCTGTAACTCTCACACCACGATGGGGACTGACAAAGTCACTTAATTGTGGTTTTTGGCTTATTTTATTTTCCTTATCAGATTATAAACTCCTTGAGTACAGTTTTATGTCTTAGTTACTACCATATTCTTAGAAACTAGTATAGCATCTGATACACAGTAATTACTTTAAAAATGATGTTTTGTATTATTATTTCCTTTAAAAAGAGGAAAACATGTCTGGTGGCCATTTTTGGCCCTTCCAAAGTAGTGTACAACCATTTCAGGACATTGGTTCAAAGTATCCCCCAGATATATTACAAATTGTCTGTTTTCCAGATGTGCCTAGAATATGTTGTCATACAAGAAATGTAGGAAGCACTATCAAAACTAGATTCATAGTTACAGAAACCAGAAGTACTTGAAGAAGACCTTACTGGACAGAATTTTATCCAAACAACTTTATTAGTAAGAAAAAGAATTTCAGTGAATTGAGTCACCTCAAAGACAAAGATCATATGACAATAAAAATTGTCCATGTCTAGAGGATGAAAGAGAATCAAATTTTTATCTGCAGAATCTATAAATAAAATGGATAATCAAGCATTTATTCTGCCTTTCCTGTATATATTATCCTGCTCTTATCTATATAAGGAGATGCATGGCTACCAATAATTAAAAAAATGACAGAATACAGAAATTTCCATTTTGTAACTCTGTAAATGGTCTACAAGATTTAGCATTGAGTTAAACTGTTACTAACATCATAAGAAGGAGATAATTAAACATTATGTGTTTTGTGACAAAAGGACATGATTATCACATAAGGTCTTGCCAAAAACAAACACATATGCATGAATACATTGGAATTCTGGAACTACCAATTTTCAAGAAATACTAAGGAAGAGGAATTATGTGGGGCTGCCCCATAAGACTGTCATCAGCAAAGTGCAGACTGAAAACTCAGCCAAGTGAATGAAACATTTCACCAAAAAAATTGTAAGAGAGCGTTGTGGGAATGGAGAGAGCACTTGTAGGTTGGAAGACGCAGCAAATAAACAACCATAACTATTATATGTAAGGCTGCAAACTTGAGTAATGAAGGACAAAAGAAAAAGCAATGAAGAACTGCTTACTTTGGGGAGAAGAAATGCACATATGGTTGGACAGGGCCATGTGAAGATTGCAGAGATAAATGACAGTTGTACTCTTAAACTTCATGTTACTTACAAGGGCGTTTGTGATATAATTGTATGTGGTATACGTTTGTTTTATATAGTTTCATATGCATATGCACTATTTCACAATAAAGCAGTAACAAAAAAGCTACTAGGGCAGTTCTGGTTAAACATGGGATTGTTTGAATTTCCGTTCCTTCTTTAAGGAGTTAAAAATAGCAGTAAAGGAATAGCCATAAAGTACCAAAGATGGAACAGGATAAAAAAAAGTGCCAACAAATCTGGTTTCATAGTCAAATAAGTTGAATATTTTAAAACAAAAATTATACTGAAAAATCTCAGAAAACATCAGCACAGTTAGAGAGAGAGAGAGAGAGAGAGAGAGAGAGAGAGAGAGAGAGAGAGAGAGAGAGAGAGAGAGAGAGAGAAATCATTTTCTTTGCCACATAGGATAGCTTAGAAATGTGGCCAAAAATCCTTTCATTATTTTAAAAATTCATACCTGGGTTACTTCCAAGGAGAGAATTTGTCTTTTAAGTAATACATTTTATATCTAAAAACCAGAGTTAACTGGATCCACTGAGCTTTAATGATAACATATATTTGTGAAGGAATTTTTTTAAATGCTCAGCTTTGCTGCTCAAACTATAAATCAAACTACAGAACACGGACATCACTGCTGAGCATACATTTTAGTTACAGACTGTAAGATAAAAAGTATATCCATAGAGTCTATACTTATTTATAAAAACATTATTGGCATAAACATATAAGAAGATGAGCAAAAATAAAACTGTGATATTCTCTGATTTGTTTTTAAAATTTAAAATAATACTGATAGTATTTTTTTTTAACCAAAGATCAAATTCAGGACCTTGTACTTGCAGGGCAGGCACAACACCAATGAGCTGCTTCCCCAGACCAAGTGAAAAATTTTTTTACACGATTTGCTTTACTATTTCAGTTAAATCATCATGTCACAATTGAAAATCAAAATACCTCTATGACAGTTTTTGTAGAATGGAAAATTTCCAAAGGAAATTTGGTGTGGGAATATAATGATGGGAAGGAATAAATATGATTCTGAAAGAAAATAAAAGAGTATGCATATCGGGGGTGGGGAGCTGTGGGTGTGTAGGGATATGAGTAAAGATGAGACTTAACTTGTATCATATACTGGTACAAATTCCCCAGTGCTATGTGTGATTGTGAGGTGTATATAAATTGTACCAATAAAGAATTCAATTTTTTTAAAAAAACAACTCAATGAGGAAAAGGAAGAGTAGTCTGTCTTGTGGTGCCCTCGCCTTAGAAACAGACTGGTCTTGTGCTCGCTTTGGCAGCACATATACTAAAATTAGAAACAGACTGGTCTCCAATTTCACCAAGAAAAGTAAAGTAGTTGAAAGATAACAAGCACAAATGTGCCTTCTATTTTCAGATCTTTCACATCTGTTTGTTGCATCCAGAATGATTCAGCATTCTCTCCAATAAAAACAAAGTTTTATTGTTCACTAATCACTAAAGGCTGGACACTAGTTCATATGCATTTTTTTTTTTTTTTTGAGACAGAGTCTCGCTTTGTAGTTCAGGCTGGCCCTGAGCTCAGTATGTAGTCCAGGCAAGCCTCGAACTCAGCAACCCTCCTGTCTCTGCCTCCTGAGTACTGGGATTACAGGTGTGAGCCACCACTCCCGGCACTGTGGTATGTGGTATTGATTGCCTGTGGGCATGAATCACTATGCCCAACATTGTATGTGGTTACTGGGATCAAACTCAGGACCTTGCGCTTACAAGGCAGGCGCTGGAACCACTGAGCTAAATCTCTGGCCCCATATGCATTTTTATAGCAAAACCTAGGAAGCAAAGCACTGGTGGTTTCATTAGTTTCCTGGGAACTCATAAAAGGAAAATATTACCTTTTTTTTTTTTTTTTTGGCAGGAGCCAGAAGCTTAAAGGCTAGTGTCCTAACAAAGTAGATATATAATGTTCTCTGGCAAACAGTGAACATGTTCATAATTTTCCAATAGGAGCAATCAAGTTTCTGTTTTCTGTTGAAATATATAGTCCATCAGTTAAAAAATGGTAAATGGATTATTAAATATATGTAAATACTTATGCTAATTGAGAAAAGCCAGATCCCAAACCAGTATATACTATTTGAGTCCATTTATAGAAAGACTTTAGAGAATATAAATAACCCACAGTGATAAAAGCATATCAGAGATAGCCTGGGAAAAAGAGTAAGAGGAACAGAAGGAGGAGCTTGTAATAAGGTGGACCATAAAATTGTTAGGTTTGACATATGTTTGTGATTTAATAATGATTTCACAAGTTAGGCATATGTGAAAAATTATCACACTGAAAATATATGTATCATCTTATTCAATTATACCTCAAGAAAGCCGTAAAAATGTTAAATGGAATTCAGCATTTTAAATAGTCATTTGCTGGGATAGGCAACAATTGTTAATGACCTGAAGACCTTTTGAGACCTTCAAGAGATCTTTAGACATTTAGAAAATTTATTCAGTGAATTCAGCCCGATGAAATCAGCAAAGCTTAGATTTTTAGATTATCTTGGAGGTAAAAGCATGAAATTTCAAAAGCTTAAAAACAAAGAACATGTTTTGTATAGTTTAAACTTCTGAGAAGTTTTAAATTGTTCTTATAATTACACTTAGACCATTTAATTCACTGAAAATCTCCCATTCTTATTGGTTTTTGTGTCAGTTGTGCTTTCAATATACAATACATAGTATGATTTGGCTTAACTATCTTCTGAATAGTGTATAGATTTGAAAAAAAAGTAAATGAAGCCCTTGATAAAAATCAATCACAAATGATAAAGTTACTGAAAATAACAGGTAGACATGTAGAGAATGAATTCTTTTTATTTTTTTGGTGGTGTTGGGGATTGAACTCAGGCCCTTGTGCATCCAAAGTTGGCGCAGTACCGCTTGAGCTAAATCCCTAGCCTAGGGTGGGAATTCTTAAGAGGACAAAGTTATACAAACCAATGTCTAGTACTTGGAGGACAGTACATTAAATAAACAGCAGATGGCCCAAATTGCTATCCAAATTAAAAATGAATTCTACTTGAATAATCATATTTTTGAATGTTTCCATTTCAAGCATTATTCTTTCTTTGAAAGAAGAAAAACCAAAAATGTATCGTGGCTTCTATAGACAGGATTGCAATTTTACATGACACTGAGCGCATCCAGATGGAGAAAGGTTCTGCAAAGGGAGAATCTGGTTTGAGACAGGGATCCAAAATGCAGTCATAAAATTTTGTTCTCTAACATTTGTGGAAATGCGTGTCATGTCATTAATAGGGTAAGTCCAAGCAGGAAAGTAATAAAAAAAAGATTAAATGATTTTTCCTAAGTGAAAATAGCCATCCAAAAGTTAACGCCAACAACAATATTTAAAAGGGCAAAAGTAATAAATTCACTTTCCCAGTAAACTATAGAAATGAAACCCTCGCACCAGGCAGCATGCAAATTGCACATAAAGGAGCTGTTCTGTCTTCTGAGAAAACCGCAGAGAGAAAATATGAGCTTCTGGAAAAATAAACTCAAAATAAAGAATCCATCTAGGTATCTGGCTCTCTTTCATTCTTTTTTGCTGTTTTAGATCTAAAAAGCCATCAAAAACAGACTGTTTTAATTATGATACTGTAGAAAATGTTTGCAATTGATTATTTGCCTTCATATTTTTCCATTTAGTAATTCCATATATTTGAGCAGAAAATACAACACAGCTGAATTCCATATGTGTAGCATCCTACAATCTCAGCAGTGAAAATTCTCAAAACAACAAAGGCAGGACAGTTCCTTGTGCTTTGACACATAATCAATGTTCCAGATAAAATTTTGTTTCAATAGTATTGCAGTCTATTTTGAAATCACTCTTTAAGGAACCTACAGGGTTGGAGAGCCCACATTTCTTCTTTTGAAAGCATATAAAAGTGTGCTAAATTTATGATGGTAAAATCGACTATTCTGACAATTATTTGATAGGTAGCTTTGGATAATTTACTTGTATAGTAGATAAATCTGGCAGTGCCAGGAGAAAGTGGGAACAAGTGACGAATAGGATTAGTTGATCAATGAAATCTGGGACTTTGATATGTATGTTCACTATCTTAACTTTAGCAATGATTTCATGATTTATATGTGCATAAAATTATTGTGTTTTTTTTTTCTTTTTGAGACAGGGTCTCGCTTTGTAGTTCAGGCTGGCTCTGAGCTCACTATGTAGCCCAGGCAAGCCTCGAACTCAACAATCCTCCTGCCTCTGCCTCCTGAGTGCTGGGATTACAGGCGTGAGCCACCACGCCTGGCATGCATAAAATTATTAAATTGTATAATATAAATATATGTAGTTACATCTCAGTTATACTTCAAAAAAGATTTAAAATGGATAAGTGGAATTGAGTGTTTTAGATAATTTTTGTTTTGATAGGTAAGAGTTTGTAGTGATTTGAAAAATCTTTAGAGGAAAAACAGTGTTTGCTTACTGATTTTGTCTCCCAGTAAAAATCAGTACAGTTCAGATTGTTTTGAAAGTAATCTCACAATCATTATTTTATAGATATGTTCTGATAAAATTTTAGGTATTCAGTATTTAGCCACATATCTGTCCACTCTTCTATTTAAGTTAGCATTCTTAGAAATGTCAAAGAATATCAGTTCATCCATTTAACACATAGTATGTGTGAGACATCATTGTTGGTACTGAATATACACTAGGAATGTAAAAATGCCCTAGTTTTATGGAATTATATGTAAAGATTATATCTCACTCTCTCCTTTTCTGTGAGCATATTTGTGGCAGAAAGGAGTTAAGTGATTAACAAATCATACTGATAGTGATATGAAGAGGTGGTATGTAGCAGTGGCTTAGTTTTATTCTAGATACACAAGTGTGGCCTTATGCCTGGTCTCTGTTGTTATACATTCCCTTTATCCAAATGAGATATCTTTTTTGCTTTCTAAACTATGTCTGCTGGTTTGTTGAGACACATCCTTAGGCTGCCCCAAAGACAATGCACATTACCAAGAGATCCTTGGTAGCCATCCATGGAGTTGTCTTCCTTTGGAGATGAGAGAGTGTATCTTTAGCTTATAGGCACAAACATTAGGTTAGGCACAGATATTGGTGAGCTGTTTAAACATATAAATTTTGGGCCCTACAGATGCAGAAATTAGAGAGCATTTAAAACTGCTAGCAATCTTTTTGGGGCACCATTCCTCTTCCTTTTCAGATCACAAGACTGCTCCCCATTCCAGTCTAGAGACAGGAAAATGACCACCCCCCTATTTACATATTCCATTGCCATGGCAGTTCCTACCCTAGTCCAGAAAAAGTGAAATGACCCGCATCTCCCAATGACATATTCTGGTTCCATGGATACTGTGATCATGTAACTGAGGCCAGCTTGGACAGAATCCTAAGAATTGTTGCATAGAAGTATATTAGGAAAAAGATTTTTTTCTTTTGCTAAGATGATTAACTGTGAAGCCAATATAAGCCTAGAGTTACCAATGACCACCTTCCCACAATGCATTCCTATGATTAAAGTTAACAGATCAGTAAGGCCAACAGTTGGAAAATATCTTGAGTATATTCTGTGAATTCCTTTGTTCAGTCAAATTTCTAGGGATGTCAGCTACTGGAGTTTCTGATTACATCTGCCAATCACAAGAGTTTTCTTAAAATTGAGTTAGGTTTCTGTCACTTTCAAATGAAAGAGTTGACTAAAGTATGTGTGGAGCTAAATACACCCAGTTCTTTCATCTGTGTGTATATTTACAAATCCTGTCCCCTCTTGCTGGAATATGCCCTTGCCCTGTATCTCTATTTGATAACTATCATTTCTTCAAGTCACTGCTCAAGTATGTATGTTTCTAAGAAATCTTTAACTTTCTTCTCCAAGTCCTTCCATCATGAAATTTGTTACCACCTCAAAAATGACATAGTACAAAGACTTTCATGAATTGCCTCAGTTTGAATCAGTAACTTGTTCCTTTATATTTCTATAGAATTCTGTTAATTGGGCTATTTATCATTAGTACATTATATTAGAGCATGTTTCTCTGTTGAAATAAAATGTGAGCTCATGGGGAAAATGTATCTCAACCATCTTTATACTTCCAACATGTAACTTAACGTGCCACTGGGGCAATAATTTATCACTGATCATTCACACTTCTGCACATGATGTAAACGAGGTACTGATTATTGACTGTTCTGGTCTATCTTTTCAGGGTTTTTTGTACAGCAGTGGTGGAAATGTCTTCCTCTGTAGAAAGGAGAAGTGTTTACCTTCTGGCTTGGAATGGGGAGCAGTCATGTGATCTGAAAGGGAAGAAGAATGGTTTCCCCAAAAGTATTGCTAGCAGTTTCAAATGGTCTCTAAGGTAAGAAGATTGCTAGCAGTTTTAAAATGCTCTTGAAAGAGAAGGTAAGGAAGATCGTGCCTTATTTTTAAGCACATTTTCATGACTGTCCATTAGCACAGATTCTGTTTCCCTCATCTCAAAACTCCTGTAAGGCAGCCCACTGCACGTGCATGTGTCACCGAGTTCTCTTTTCATCTCCTCGTGAGTGCTGTTGTTCAGTGAATCCAAGAAGAACCAGTGGTAGCTCTGGAGACTAGTATTCATGACAATAATAAACTGCCCCTTTCTATAGATGTCCCAAACTCTTGGGTATTTTATTAGAATCCTTGAAAACACTGGCCTAACTTGTTAGCTTTCAAAGGGGATGATATATCTAATAGGGTAAACCTAAGATAAAGAAGGGATAGTGATAAAGACACAGCCTTCTGGAGTAGAGGTATGAGGAGCTCACACGATGCATTCAGGTTAAAATTCAGTTTTCCTCATCCATCTGGTGGGCAGTGTTGGGCCAGCTCCATTCACAACTCTTACTATACAGGTAAGTAGAGACTGTATTTGCTCTAGGTGAGTAGAGACTGCATCTCTGTATCAGTTACAAAGATTTCTATTTACACTTAGTATGAAGGATGCAAATGTGTTGTGTGAAAACAGGCAAATCCATAGAACTTTCATTGATATACTTGTGAAGAGGGGAGACCTCATATTTTCCCACAGTACAAGAGCTGTGTTATCAGACCAGTGTAACTACTGAATGTGTTGCCTCTAGTATAGGACAGGATGAATCTGAGTCATTACAAAATCATCCAAAATTCAAATACTTGGCAATATCCATAGCTCAGGGGAGTTAATAGCTGAATCAACATTTTAACTATCTTGCTACTACATTATAAGGTGATCTGTTGCCAAAACTGGGTGTTTGTATGGGATTAATACTCAAAATTGATACTATTAAAGAAATACCAAAGTTTGCTGCACATTATTTTCTGTGTTTTTATCAGAGGCAGGAAAATAGTCAATATGAAAAAAACCTAAAGCAAGTAATGTTTTATGTTGAGACACCCCTAATACTTACAGTTCTATGAAGGCCTAAATGCACATATACTTTTATGGCACTTTAATAATTTGCTCAGAACAAGTAAAACAGGAAAAAGAACTACTGCTAGAAGTAATATTGAGTCAAATGATCTTTAACACTGGGCAATTCTCTTCAGTGTTAATTGCAAATACTTAACATTTGGTACAAAATTTTAGAGTACTTTACTTTCGTCAATTGTTAGGGAGACCTGAATTTCCTGACAAGAAGGTGAGAGCAAGAATGTTGGCCAGTCTTTCCATAAATTCATCCCTGTTCAACAAATAACACCATAAATTCTATTATTAGAGACTTCCTGCCCTATTTTCAATGCTCTTTTTGGTGCTGAAGTATAAATATACTTGACAGGGAAATACATTGCAGGTCAGCGTTACACATTTACTGTTGAGAATAAAATGCATTTAACCAGACCTTTTCATAAAAATAAGTGTTGTTAGGAAGGCAAATTAAAGAAAAAGAAAAGCACACTGCTTGTTTGGGATGGACAAGAACTCACACCACCAAGGTGAAAAAAAATATTGAAAAAAGAGAACAGGAATCTTAGGAAAGATATTCTTTGATCTCCTGCAATTTTCTGTAAGGAA
>PVIC010000412.1:97949-126275 GCA_004025085.1 Thryonomys swinderianus
TTTTTTTTTTTTTTTTTTTTTTTTTTTTTTTTTTTTTTTTTTTTTTTTTTTTTTTTTTTTTTTTTTTTTTTTTTTTTTTTTTTTTTTTTTTTTTTTTTTTTTTTTTTTTTTTTTTTTTTTTTTTTTGCAGTTCAGGCTGGCCCTGAGCTCACTATGTAGCCCAGGCAAGGCTTGAACTCAGCAATCCTCCTGTCTCTGCCTCCTGAGTGCTGGGATTACAGGTGTGAGCCACAATGCCTGGCATTTGAATTCTAGATTTTTTAAAGGAATAATTTGATCTTCAACTTTTAATTTTATCAAACCACGTCAATTCCTGGGGGCAGGGATTTGGCTCAGTGGTGCTGCCACCTGCCTTGGAAGCATAAGGTCCTGAGTTTGATCCCCAGTATCACAAACAAAATAAAACAAAACAAAACAACAATGCCTGGGGAAAACCATAGAGGCAGAGGAGGGCATGGTGCAATATAAACTTAATATTGACTTCTTGAGTATATGCTCTCTGAAGCCAGGGTATGATTTGGTTCAGCATTCTTTTAGTGATTGACATATAATAGATGTCCCTAAAGAGAGCAGCTGAAAATGAATAGTTAGAACTGGATTATCTGAAGAAAACCTAAAAGGTCAAACATTCCCAAACTTATGTGGACCTCTGGGTTCTAAGAACCAACCAATCATTCACAATTCCCAGCTCCCAGGCACAGTTCCCCCCTCCTTAAATTGCAAGTGCTCTGTTCTGACCACAAGAAAGTGACAGAGAGAGATGGGTACTGGGCATGAGGTTATTGCTGTGACTATACCCGAACATGTGGATAAGATGATAGTTTTATTTAACACAGATATATACTTATTTTAGTCTTAATGCCAAAATTCATTTCAGAAAGAATCATTCTATTTCCATTAAAATTAGAAGCAAGGCAAGACTACTCTTTACTTCCAACTGTTCGACATTGAATGAGAGTTATTACATGCAATTAGCCAGAACTGAAACAGAAATAGAAGTGGGGAAAAAAGTAAAATAATCTCCACTTGAAAATTTTATGATACTATACCTAGAAAAGTCTAGATAATAAATGGCAAAACTAACTCCTGGGAAAAGCAGGATACAGAGTTAAGATTGAGCAATCAATAATCTTTTTGCACAAGAAAGCTTCCTAGAGAATACAATGGTAGAGAAAACCACATTTAAAAGATAAAATAAGAGATTTAACAAGAAATATGCAAAACTTACAAGCATGAGAATTTTTAAATATTCCTGAAACATACAAAAACAGACTGAACAAATGAAGATATCTGTTGTAGTTGGAGAGATTATGCAACACTATAAAGATATTAACACCTTTTTCCCTAAAGTCAATAAAAATACAATATTTTTAATGAGACTAAGTAGAGTAATTCTACTTACATAGAAAAACAAAAATTCAAATAAAGCCAAGAAAATAATGAAAAAGACAAGTTAAAAAGACTTACAGATTTATCAGATTTTAAAAATGTACTATAAACTTTTACCATTAAATCAATATAATATTCGTATGTGAACACCCATTCAAGTGGAAGAGAAATACTTTATAAAATGTCAGTGAAATTTATAAATAAATTTGGGTTAACTCAAATTAGTTTTTTAAAATCTGTTAGACTATGTTCTTAGTTGATTCCCTTTCTCCAAATCTGGCCTCAGGCTTTTCCACAGGTCCTTGGTTTTATCAAATTTCTACTTTTGGGTCAAATTCACCCTTTACTTTAAAGCTATTCATTTGTCTCCCATGTGTTCCAACTCTTGGGCATATTAAATGCTAACTGGAAAAGTTCCATAACAAAGCTTATTAGTGGCTTTCTTTTGTTACTTTATATGTAAAACATGTACAGAATGTTGTCTCTGTGCTATGCTGCACTGTAGTAAGTGGTAGTAATAATATTCTAAGGTTACTAAACCACACAATCAGACAACTATTTCCAGGCAGAAAGTGGGGAAACATTCTGACCCCTGCGATGTCATTTCTTACTGGTTTGAAAGTGTTTTCATTCTCTTGGAAAAAGTCCTTTGCCATTAAGGGCAGGAGGATAAAACGTGGTTTCTATCATTGCTGTTTACAGTCAAAGTGACCCCAGGATGTTTTGATGCAGTACCTCTGGAACTAACCACAGGCATCTGTATCTTAAGTTTTTAGGTGATAATGATAATCAGCAAAGGTGGAAAATCACAATTTTATAACTGGCATCAGTTTATTTTTGCAAACTTAAATTACTTTTGCCTAAAAAGCTTTTTTCCCCCTATTCCCACAACTATCTGCAAGATATCAAATGTGCATGGATATCTAAAATAATCTCTGTGTGTTCTTTCCCTATTTTCAGCACTCTCACACTTCTCACTTTCTACTGTCCACGTGACAGCCAAAGTAATCATCTAAAAGCATAAAGAGACAAGATAGAGCAAACAATGGCCACGATTAAAGTCTTTGATGGGCTCCTGCTACACTTAGAACAAAATCCCAACTTCTTTTTATCTTTTGTAAAAGTCTCACAATATACCCACTGTGTAAAGTTTCAATTTCAGTGTGTACTTTTTTCCATTTCATTCATTCTGGTCACATGTGGAATTCTTTTGATCTTGAACCAATCTTTTTTTTTTTTTAACCAGGGGTCTAGAAAGTTCCTTTTGACTACCGTGATGCCACCACGGCATGGTAGGAGTAAGTAACACATGTTGATTGGCCACTGAAACATTTTTACATGCATTAATATGCATAGCACAGCAACTTTATGAAGTTGACACTATTATTAATTTCATTTTATGGACAAAGAAAAGCTGAGACAGTGTAACTAATTTGTTCAAGGTAATTGAGTTAATGCTTCCATTTTCATTCAGAATATATTAACTCTAAAACCTAAAATACCTTTTTACATAACTCTAAAACACCTATATTTGTCGGACATTAAGTTAAACACTTTATCACCTAATAATTAACAAAAGCTTTCATGAAATTGTGTACCTACATCTGTCTCATCATTTTGGCCTGTAACAGAATTACTTGTACTAAATTATACTTCGGCACTGTAAAATGTCTGCACAATTTAAATCACAGAGCCTTAATACAATGGGTTTCTCTCCTCCTTCTGAACAATGAGTATGTTTTTAGCCAAGAGAGAGGAGAACTATATGATTTACCATATTTAAGTTTGTTGTACCAACTTAACCATACTGTACAATAGAAAATTTGAATTCACATCTGTAAATGTACAGAACTTTGTGACTCTATTTAGAAAAAATGTCTTTTAAGTTTGGACCTTGACACAACTTGGAAATTATTTTATAAGTCCCTGACCACTTCCTTACTCTTTTTCATAGAACATCTCAGGCTGTCTTCTCCACCAGATTCCTCTAGCTTGGGGGATGCAGCTTTCTACTTACACATAAAGGGCCTATTTTACTTGACTCCCTTTAACTTCTTAACTTTTTTGAAATAAGTCACCACAGTATATTCTGTACAACTCATGTCAAACATCTTCGTTGCTTTTGGGAGAAATATACTTCTCTGCGAATCTGCCTGTGTGTGTTGCTTTAGCTGCTCTGTCTACCATGATTTATTCTAATTTGGCTCTACATTTTTTCTAATTTCCATTGTGATTTGTTTTTCTTCAGACAATTGGTTGCATAGGAATGTGTTTCTCAATTACCAAAATTTACTTCATTGCCCTTTTACTAATTTAAAATCTAGTTATACTGTAGACAAAGAATGTAGTGTTGTGGGAGGGGTCAAACATAGAATTTACAAACTTTGTGTGACAAGCTCTCCCTAAATGCTTTCATGTGTTACAGTCACTCCATTCAATATCACTGTTTGCTTAAATATGCGTCTCTGGTCTACTCTTCTTGTTCGAGCTTCAGGCCTACAGTTTTTATAGACTTAATAGATAATTTTGTGTGTGTGTGTGCTACAAGTATTTCAGTCCTAACAGATAAGAATTCCAAACACTCTGAATTTCCTCCTTCTACTTTTTAAACTTTTAGATAGTGATCTACATTATTCAAGCAAAAAAAGTCATCATTATTTTCATTCCATTCTCATACAACTGAGTGAGCTGACCCACAGAATTAAGCTTTGTGAACTGCTTCTTCATTCTCTCTTGAAGCTGTTTTAATTTCCATAGCAGAGAACCATCATTAATTCTCTGCTGAGTTACATAACCCTCTAAGTAAGATAATGAGTCTCCTTATCACCCCTGTTTCTTTCTTCCTTTGTGTGTTATAGATCACAGTAGTCCCCACAACCCCATCTCAAGATTAGAACCTTTTGGTTATTGCCTAGGGGGTGAAGTCTAAGTTGAGCACAACACATAAGAGATCCCGTACATGAAATAATTCATCTGTTCTAAAAGTAGAAGTACTTTAGATTTATTATTAAACATAGTATTTGAAATGATTAAACCTGTAATTCAACTAAAAGCTTAAGGTGGAGAAGAACTGGTATACAAATATTGACTACAAACTATGTTTTTATAAGTTATGATCTTCAGATAAGGCCGAATTTCCCCAAACAATCTTGAACCAATTCATGAGATAATACAGGTTACATCTTTAGGTCCATGAAATAATTTAATTCTGGTGAATAGGAAGAATGGATATAGTCTTATAAGACTGTGGCTTAGGATCTTCTATTAGTAGTACAGAAATCAAAGATAATGAGAAAATGTGTTGAATATTGAGGGCAAATCATAAAACTTAAAAAGAAACAGAACAAATGAAAGATGTCTAGAAAGAAACAGTAAATGAAAACATGGCTTTTGCATCCTTAAGCTAAGCTTTATAGGGAAGAAATGACCACACAGCACAGTGACAATAAGGAGACAGCACAGTTACAAGTCCTACTATATTCATAATAAAGATAGTCATAGTCACTATCTTTAGAGATAACGAAAATTAAATTCTCAGTGTGAGATGTCAATATTGTTTGCCTCACAAGAATTCATTAAAATGATTAAAGAAACAGAATAAAGCCTCTTATAGAGAGATAAACTTTTATTAATCTGAAGTTTTAATTACTGAAAACAATTTCTCCTAGAATGATGACATAAAAACACTAGTTTTAAATCCTATTACTTCTCTATCAATAAAATTAAGTACAATGTAGTTTTTAATTTCTTTGAACTATCAATATGGAATCTTTTACATTATAAAATGTAGGAATAGTAGTTTCCTAGAGAAGTAAGGGAATACTGAAAGAAAGCTGTGGGGGGAGAAGTAAATCTTATGTTTTCCCAAAGAGAGAGAGAAAGAGGCTCCTTGGAATATCTGCCTACTTCTCTGCCACTGTGGGGATGATAATATTATGATTTACTTGTTCTGAGGCTGAATTCATATTCTCAGAGTTGCTGCTGCTTGTGGAGTCTGAATTAGCTGTGTATGTGTGTTTTTATGTGAATGTGAATGTGCCTGTAAATATGTACACACACTTCTGGTGCATTTCTACTAGGGTGAGCTTCCAACACTTTTTTCTGTATAGTATGTCCTTTATTCATAACGGGACTCAAAATAATCCAGATATTTCCTCTCAAAAGCCTATGATCTCTGTATACTTTCAGAAAAAGAAGCCACTGAATCAAGCATAATGTCAAGGGCGAAATGTTTAAAGCTATACAAACAAATTTGACATAATTACTAAAAACTTAATTCCTACTTTATAATACAAAGGTCAAATGATATTGCACATAACAAGAATTGAAAGCATTTCACATTAATAATTCAGTGTAGTTTATATCCTAAGATTCGAGTTCAAGCTCTAAACATACACTCTTAAAGGTTGTTATGGAGAGCAAGTAAATGAGTGATTGTCTCATCAGGATGAAATGGTACCTATTACAGTTTGCCATTCCTTGTCTAGAAATATGAAATATGAAATGTTCCAAAACCCGAAATGTTTTGAGAGTTGACTTGACACCACAAGTAGAAAATCCACACCTGACCCCTGTGATAGGTCATAGTCAGATGCAGGTCCACTCAACAATGTTTTATAGAAAATTACCTTCAGGATACGTGTATAATGTGTATATGAAACAGAAAGGAATTCCATGTTTAAATGTGGTTAACATGCCCAAGAAAAACTCTCAGTGTAGGCAAATACTCCAAAATCTAAAAAAGAATTACAAAGCATTTCTATCCTGAGTACTTCATATGAGCTTCTCAGGTTTTGTTTTGTTAGCATCACGGATCAGTTGCATGCCTTCTGGCCCAGCAGAAAAAATTTAGTTCAAACTATTTACACAGGATTTAAATAAAATCTTTCCTTTTTTGTTTTACTTTTGTGGTAGTGGAAATTGACCAGGGCCTTTGCATGCCAGCAAACTGCACTAGTGCTGAGTTACATCTTCTCCCTCTTATCTTGAGACAAGATCCCAGGCTGTGCTCAAACTGTGACCTTCCTGCGTGAACCTCCCAAGTGTCTGGGATCACAAGTGACACGTATGCCACTATAGTTTGCAACAGAATCTTTCTTAACCTACTCTATCAAAAATGTGCTTTACTGGTCAAGTTTAATTCCCATCATTTTGGTTTCAAATTAATTTTTGTGCAATTCTCTTTTTTTATTCAGTTTATTGGTATAGTTTAGATATAGAGCATGACCACATTCATCATAAGGAATTTATGCCTATATATGATACTTCTTTTTTTCCCCATTCTCCCCCTTTCATCCCTTCCTCCCTTCCTTATTTACAAAGCTTTGTTTCAGTTTAATTTTATTACTTTTCTATGAGTATTTTACCTCTGGTCCTGGAGGGCCAGATGGCCCCTGGGATCCTTGGTCACCTGGTTGACCCTAAAAATGGAACAGGAGAAAATTAAGCTTAAAGATTAACTTAATAAATATAATTTACAAATGAAACAGACATTTGGTAAATAGCATCGATTATGTGAATTCAAATTTATAGTAACTTTTCACAGACGTTATAACTTTCACTTACTTTATAACATCATCACTGTGAAACTTATTTAAATAAAATGTTTGTGGATATAACCTATATTTGATCCTGTTAGAGATATCAACAAATTAATGAGGTAAGTTCTCAAATCAAGAAAAAGAAAGTCTATGTGCTTCCCAGAGCCAGGTCAATAAAGCTTTATTCAACAATGGAGAACTGTACATGCTTGGAGTTCATTATTTTTCTCACACTAAGTTCTATGTGAACGCCAGATTTTATTTGAATAGAGATGATATCACATAAAATTTCAAGATAAAACATGACTCCTCGTTTTCCAAGAACTAAAATATTTAATTCATTCTCAGTGCTCTCCCCATGAAAGACAATGCAGTACAAATACAATCACATCTGCAGAAAAGTAATGTAATATTATGCAAAAGCCTACTTAAGTTCATAGTTTCAAATAAATAAAAATAAAAGTGATGATTGGTTAGAATCCATGCATAAGGGAGTTTAAACATTCTAAAAATGACTAGCACCTCTCAGAGAGGGAGTTCTCACAGCCGCCCTCTTGTGGTAAAATTCAATTAAGACACTAACTTTACAAGCCCCAAGGAAAATAGCCTTTCCTTTTAGAAGGGTTGATTGACAACCAAATACAGTATTTAAAAACAGAAATTGTTGGATAACTCTTTATTTGTTCACAATAATACCTGTTTTGAAAATTTTCAGTTGCAAGTTTCCTATATATGTCAATTTTCCTTATAAAAACAATTTTCCAGTTAGAGAATGAAATATTAAGTAAACCTCTATGAATGACAAAAACTTATAATTTAAAAAAAGAAAGGACAAAATAATTGTTTTTTTCCATAACAATAAAAAAGTATTTTATAGCAGTTTATTTGCATTATTCTTCTCTATTTTCTGAGTACTTGCAGAAAAAAAAAAAAGCTTTATTATTCCAGAATCTACAACCCTTCCTGATCAAGGTACTGTTACATTTGCAAAATGTTCTATCTGTAACAATTTCGATCCACTCGGAATCTCTATCACTACTATCGAAATCATAGATGACAGAAAACCAAAAATCAGACATATAAAAGAGAAAAGTATCTTACGATTTTAGCATTCTTTCCTTGATAGTAAACAAATATTTTAGATAGGCACTGATCAGTATAAATGAAAGTGTGTAAGTTTGTTTCTTGATTGGATAATGGATTCTACATAAGGCACTTTTTATTATATAGAGGTCCCTTACTAACTAGAGAAGGTTTCCAGGACACACAGTTTTTCATTAATAAGATACAAATAATAAAGAGATCAAAGACAAGTTAATCTCCCTAATGAGTCGCTATCCTGTTCTTAGTTCAAACTAAGTATTTTTCAAAGTTTCGACAAAACTAACAAAAGTTGTCAATTATCTCCCACCAAAAGTAATCCTTGATGACATTAAAAATATTATTTCATTAGAACACCACAAAATGTTATAAAATGAGGAAGTAAAGCCTCACTTTCATGGTGTCTTGCTTACTGCCCTAACAGAATTTCTTCAGCACCTTCTGATTTGTGTTAGAAAAAAGAGAACGACAATGTGTTAAAAGTGAAATAAAACTCTCTGCTTTTACTTGAACTTAAAGAAATACTGGCAATAGCCATTACTAAGAAAGAAAAATATCATGGAGTCATAGACCTGCAAGAAATATAGTCTTACTTTCATTTTAACTTGTTAAACTGGATGTCATGATGATTAAATGCCCCAAATTATAGCAGATCCCGTGTCAGAGGGGCTAGAACGCAAGTCTCCATCTCTAACACGGTTTTTCTTTTCTCCCACAAAACATGTTGTCAGTATAAACTGAATTAAAGGGTGAATAACATCAGAACAACTTGCCTAATATTGGACTCTAATTTCCTCAAGAAGTTAATTGCAAAACATGAAATAATAAAATTGATATTCTTTATTAGTTTCAGGCATAGGCAATATGTTGTATAATTTCCTCTAATAGTTATCAAAGGGTTAAAAACATTCATATAATAAAAACATGGTAGTATAAAAAGTCAGGGTCTTACTTTGTCAGTCATAGCAGATATCAGAAGTCTCTACTATATGGTTCAAAATTAACCTTGAAAAATACACAAGCTGTTTTATTCACTAACTTCGTAACCTGTTATCATATTCTCTCTCTTCATCTTGGAGTTCCTGGATTCCACTGTAGAGCACATGTCTAGGGTGTAGGCTGAGTGGTAACTGCCATAAAGGCAGTGAAGGGGTGAAAAAGTGAGTGAAAACAAAGGTCACCCACCAACATGCCATCAGATAGAAACATAGCAAAAATTGCTCTTGGATTAAGTAATTCCTGCAATGCAAGTTGTATATAATATTCTGTCACTGTGAGAAGGCACAAGGAATAGGTGCATAAAAAACTAAAATTTAACAGGGCTTCCTGAAATATAACAAGAAGCACTTTGGAGAGGAGAGGGGATAGTTTGAGGGAGCACACTGAACTGTTCAGGAAAACAATATTTTAAATATTTACTTCAATTATGTCTAATTTTTCTATTTATAGTCACCTTGACTCTCAGAATTGTCATCAATACTAAGATCTTAGAAGTCAGAAAGTATTAAACTGAAGGTATGCCAGAGTCAATAAAGGCCTTGGCTTTTAAAAAGCTCTTACAGTAATTTCCCATTTGGCCACCACCTATCAATGGGTATTTGGATAAGTTACTTTACACTCTGTGTCTAATATCTTTAAGCTACAAAACAGGAATGATAATCATTCTGACTTCATAGGGATATAATACTGAATTAAATGTATTATCCCTAGAGTACTACTTTGTACTTCATAGACTTGCTAAATGTTAGCTACAGTAATTATTATCAACATTCAGATTGATTCATGCTTCAAACATTTTATTTAAATTATTCTAATTATTAAGTAATTTTAGTTTTATAATTTTGGGGGTTTTCTGTTAACTACAATATAAGGAACCTTTTTTCCTTTGACTAATGCCTAAGGATTAGAAAAGGACAGAGAATAAGACTATTTAAGCCCACAACAAAACAAGACATGCTGTTTTCCTGAGTGTTTCCTTAAGGAAACTAATATTTGGAAAATTTGAAATATTGTTTGAAATGTTTTACATTCTTCAGGTTAAAAGTCCATTGCTAAATTTAAGTTCCATCTTTAATAGATCACTGGAAAAATGACATTACCAAGATCATCAAGGCTCCAAAAAACCTGGCTTTGGTTTGTGGTGGGTGAGGCTCCAAAAGTCTCTGGAGTGTGAGCTGAAAACTTGAAGAGTTAAATTACCTATATTCTAAAATTCAAGACAGAAATTGCAAGAGCAGTAGGTTTATATCATACTTTTTATATCCTACTAACTTCGACAAGGGCCCAGGCTCATGGGGTGGCAGGTGCTCTGTTAATGAGAAAGAACAAAGTAGAAGTCAAACCTACTGAAGGTCCTGGCTTTCCTCTTATCCCTGGTGGTCCCGGCAAACCAACAGTCCCCTAAGAGAAGAGAAAAGAAAGCTATTATCTCACAAAGAGCAAATGCTTTTTTTTTTTTTTGAGACAGGGTCTTGCTTTGTAGTTCAGGCTGGCCCTGAGCTCACTATGTAGCCCAGGCAAGCCTCGAACTCAGCAATCCTCGTACCTCTGCCTCCTGAGTCTGGGATTACAGGTGTGAGCCACCATACCCTGCACTGTGGTATGTGGCACTGATTGCTGGTCGGTGTGAGTCACCATGCCCAGTATTGTATGTGGTTACCGGGGATTAAACCAGGGACCTTACGCTTACTAGGCAGGCACTGGAACCACTGAGCTAAATCTTCAGCCTGCAAATGTATATCTATATGAAAACTATTAAAAGCATTCATGACTATATTCTAAATGTTTTAAATAAGAACTTAAAATCATATTGATGTCATATCCTTGCAAAATGCATGGTGACAATAATAGATATTCATTTCTTTTGAATTTATGCTTTCTAATGTTTACATAAAATTGTTGGTCTAAAGTTACCTTGTCTCCAGGATATCCCGGTTCTCCTGCTTCTCCTGCACTGCCTTGTTCCCCCTAGAGAACAAATTCACACAAAAACATATACATTATACACCTGGCAATATTATAAGGAAGTAAATATAAATTATAGAAGAATAACTTCTTCCTTACTTCTTCTTCTACTGTCTTCTACTATCTTCCCTACTTCTAAAAATTAGTATACTTTTAAATTACAAATTACATCCTACAAATAAAAACAAAATATTTTATAAGTTCTGTTAATTGAAAAAAAGACAAATATGGGGATAAATGATCTCTATGATAATGTTAATATTTAAATCACCTTATCACCTTTGATTCCAGGTAGTCCTTTACTTCCTGAAAGGCCCTAAAAAAAAAAAGTTTTATTTTGTGACATCATGGAAAAAAATGAAAGGAAATATTCATTATGCAAATATTCATTTTAAAAACAACATACCATTGGGCCAGGAATCCCAGAAGGTCCATTTGGTCCCACAGGGCCAACACTGCCCTGCAAAGCAGTAGGAAAGACAGATTGCATTAAGCACCCACTGGGATTAGAAAGAACATGTGGTGAAATTAATAAATTAATGGATCCAGAGGAGTTCAACTCACTAATCTCCCACATATGGCTTGTTCTTCAACTTATTTTCCTCTCCAGATTAATAAATCATATCAATCTTAAGCCTTGTTGTGATCTACCCTATTTCTTGGAGCCTTCTTATATTGGCCTAGTCCATGAAGATCTTCTCTTTTGAGTTACTGTACTACTTACTAGTACATCAATCTTGCAATATTTCTCCAAATGAGCAACTAAAGAAATACTGAAATATTTTAGTATCCTGCTCCTAGGAAGTAGCCGATCAATACTTGATCGTCTCAGAATTTTATTTCATACATGTATTTAGTACTAATTGTAGTGTTACTATGTAGCAGGTATTGCAATGATTTGATTTTATGATTTGATATTTTTAGAATGTGGAAGTTTACTATGATTTTAGGGATAAACTGAGTGAGGAACAAAAATTTCTGGTCATCTGGGCTTATCTCATTTGAACATTATTTAATAATTATTACACATAATATGCAGGAGACACTGGAGCAGTGCTGAAAAAAACCTGAAAGACAACCTCTATCATCAAAGTTCTCAATTTAATACTCCCTTCCTAAAAAACATAACTACCACTATTGTCTCCTACAAGTTGGCAACACAGGAAAACTCCTTCAGCTTGTCATTTTGACCATGCAGGACAACAGCAGCAACTGGAGTATTTGAAAGAAAAGCCACCCCTTGGTGGTGTGGAGACGAGGGGTAATTTCTGTGACACCAAGACCCCATTTTCACGCCTTCTGTCACTACTCTGGTCCTGGCTTCACACCATTATGATTCTAAAAGCCAGTCTAAATCTCCTTTTATGGGTTGCTCATGTTAAAACACTTGGAGAGTTGCTTGTGTAGCCACATGCGGTGGCCCACGCCTGTAGTCCCCACTGCTTTGGAAGCAGAAGCAGGAGGATGGCTTATGTCCCAGGGTTAAAGGCTGCCCTAGAGCCTGGATAGCAGTGAGACCCAAACTCAAAAGAAAAAGGTTGTTCTCGTGAAATGCTAAAAGTGTTGTTCCTCTTCGTTTGAGCCCAGATTTCTTAGACTAGTGTTCCAGGCCCTGGCGTGCTTCCCCCCACCTCTCCAGTCTCCTGTCCCTCTATTCCCTCCCTTGCAAATACTCCAGCTCTAACGAATTGCTGTCCGTTTTCTGACCATTCTTTCCCTTATCATGTGCTTTCAGCTTTGAAGATCCAACAACCAGCACTGGCTGCTCTTCTGTTGTCCTACTTGCTACAAAGGACTTGGCTTTCTGCTGTCTTCCCATCTCCGCACATTGTGTGAGAGCTGAAGCATGTTTTCGTTCATTGTTTCAAAATTTCTCGACTCAATATCATACCTAGCACATAACAGTTTTGAAACAAAGAGTGGAATAAATTTCAAGGAATGAATTAACTTAAAAAAGTAAAATGTCAAACCAATTTCTGTGTCCCAACATAACTCAGCTTCTCTTTCCCTCTCCTGTCCTCTCTTCTAAGCTGGGTCTCACTCTTTTGCTTAGAATGGCCGTGAGATCAGGGACTGAAATGATCCTATAGTCTCAGCTCAGGCCCTCAGCTGGGACTCTAACTGCGGCTACAGGCACAGACCATCAAACCCAGCTAGATAGCAAAAGTATTACTCATAGTCTACATTCATATATTACAGAGCTCCAAATGGAAAATATGACATCTTTACATGCAGATGAATATTAAAGTCTGTAAGATATAAATAAGACAAATTACTCCCAATGTGTTCAATCCTGAAATATATCCTCTGTCAGAGGCCAATAGTGATACTTTCCAACATCACTGCTTGTAATTTGAAATTTTGTCAATAGCAAACAGTCATGATTACAGTGGCTAGTTTATTCCCAGTTTTTAGCTTTAAAGCTTATGACAGGTTTTTAAAAAATAAATATTTGTTTGGAAATTATGCACAAGCAATCCATGTAAATATTGAAAGAAAAATTTTATGAACAAAAAAGCCTGCCCCTTTGTACTACTGTTTTTTCCACAGGCAACAAGATATTCTTAATTTTATTTCAGTAAATATATTATTTAGCTTAATCTGATGGTTTTCAAATGAATGTACTTTATACAGTATCCTGCTATACTTTTTAATGACTTGGAAAAATACCATAAAGTATTAAGTACTGGGAGATATAAAATATATTTAATAAAGAACTTAGTAAAGTAGGAAATTATAAAGCAAAAACTAAATGGTAAGGTATAAAAATGTCCAAGAAATGTCAAGCGCACTGTGGAATGTGCCACAAGTTGTGTTGAAAATCTTTGTCCTGAAAAAGCATGGCCTTCCGGAAGAGTGATTCTAGCTTGAGACAGTATTCAGCCCATAGAGGTGACCTGCAGATTTCCCCACGTACCACACTCCTATGGGAAAATGAAACAGAGGGAAGAAAGGTTTTCATGCAGAGCAGTTTAGTTGAGGGTCTGTAGTTACAGCACCAGAGGCAAAACAGCTATAAATATAGAGAAGTCTTGAGTTAAACCAAGCCAGAGAAATACAGCCAAAGCCTATGCTCTTTATACTAAAAACAGCGGCCGCTGGCCAGTTAATAATAACTCTAATGCACATATTCTCAAAAGAAATCGTGGTTCTACTCTGGGCTTTTCAGCTGTGCTCACTATATTCACAGTATATAATCACATTACCATAAGTGTGATTAAGAAAGCAAATAGTAACAACTAACTCTGTGGAAAAAATAACGTCTATGAAACAATAGCATCTCTTATCAGAAACTCTCTCTGCTGAAAGGAACAGCCCAGGGGTCAGACAGAGGCTGTGCTCTGGGCCAGCAAACTGCAAGGAAAAGGTTGTGATAGCCCATCCCGATTACTTTCACGACCTCCTTTCGTTCTGCGCCCCAATTTCCCCGCTTCCGAGATAGAATCCCATGGCCCCTCTGTGTCTCCTACACAAACGGATCTTTCTCCATCGTCTGAACAGACCACATTTTCCAGCTTCCACCCCACTCTACTGATGCACAATCTTCAGGACAAAGTTTAAAAAGAAATATCTACTTTATGAAGCCCACGCTGATGCCGGACAGCAACCCAGAGAGGTATTTTCTCAGAAGCTTGACCTTGTTCCACTATAGCAATAATCACAAGGTATAGCATAGATTATTTTTTCTTCAAAGACAAGAATTTTGACATGTTTGTGTTGTTAGGCCTATCCTCTAGTTTGGTGTTTGACATGCGGAAAGTGTTCACATAATTTTAAACATTAATGAATGTAAAATGGAAGTATTAGTTCCTGTTCTGTCTACTTTACAAATCCCTGAGGGAGGAGCAAATGTGACAAGTATGTGAAACTAGGAAGTCCCAGCTTTATCAGTATGGATGGGATGAGGATTACCAAAATGATTGCTACTCTCTTCTAGAATCTTGTCACTGACTTATGATAAAATATGATCCATATTACTAGTCTAATATTTGTATCTGGCTGAAAAACACATTTGAACAGAGTTCACATCCCACAATGACAGTAAAACTTTTCATTTTTCTGAGTTTTAAAAACACACTTAATAAATATAAGTTATACGGTAAAATATTTCATGAGAATCACGGTGTTTAGTGATACTCACCCTAAGCCCTGGAAACCCAGGAGGGCCAGTGCCACCTATGAGTCCCTATTGTAAAAGAAATGTGCAAAATCCATTAAACATAATTTACAACTCTAAAGATATTTCCTGAAAGTTAAGACAAAGGGTTCTAGGAAAGAATGCCACATTTCATCTTCTACTAAAGGTAACTGCTAAAACTTTCCTACTCTTACCATCTTTCCATGCAGCACAAATGTGTAGAGCCCCTTTCTGTTCTTTAAAATCTCCTTGGCTTGGTGTTTTTGCATTTGATACAACATCATCTAGCCTTGGATGGAGAATTCTCTCTACTTTGTACTTACTTGATACAAGTAAATACTTCCAATAATTAACATATGAAAAGACAGGGAATATGTCACAATATGTCAGTGTCACATTATTTTTATGACACAAGGTATGGGAACAGTATACCTCCAGTTTTGCATTTCAAATTATTTTGAAACAAAGGCATAATATAAGTTATAGAGGATTATATGGCAATAAACCAAGAGTATTCAGTTTACTCTTAATTTTAAAGACTCAAAATAGCTGGGTGTGGTGGCTCACGCCTATAATCCCAGCACTCAGGAGGCAGAGTCAGGATGATTGCTGAGTTCGAGGCTTGCCTGGACTATATAGTGAGCTCAGAGCCAGCCTGAAGTACAAAGTGAGACCCTGTCTCAAAAAAAAAAAAAAAGACTCAAAATACTCTTCTAGAAGCATTATTCTTTCATAATATGATTAAGTTTTGAAGAATAACTCTTTCCTAAACTGAATATTGATATTTGAATAATCCCAAAGCAGAAGACTTCTCTATAAGCCCCTGGAACTAAAGTGGGTAAATTATAGGTCCGAAGGCACACTTTTCACATGAGACTTGTTAGTATCTTCATGTGTATTAGGTATTTTAATATTTTATTTAAGTTTATAAAATAATTTTGACAACTACAGATCATGATGGAGTTAAGTCAAAATACCATTTGCTTGTCTTCACGTCCTGACAGTCACAAATCAGAATGTATAATGCCAGGAAAAATGCATGACAGCCCTTATTCACAAACAAGGTAATAGGCATGGCGATGCCAGGTGGAAGGAGGCGACACATGATGCCGAAGTGCACTTCCCAGCAGAATGTACTCACAGGACTGCCGTCAAGACCAGGAGGGCCTCTGTCCCCAAAGTCACCCGGATAACCCTGGTGCATAGAGAGAAAGCAGATACAAAAAAACGTATTTGTATTCTGTCTTTTAATTTTAAAAATTCCTAATTAAAAAACAGTGTAAAAATGTATCATCTAACCACTAATTTACCTAAACTTGGGAGTCTACTTAACATTATGGTCTTGAGTTATATCCATTTACATAAAAGTGATTCAAATTTATCATTCTTTATGGCAAAGATGTACTGAATTGAATATAAATACCACATTTTTTTATCTGTTCATCTGCTGATGGACATTTGGGCTGTTTCCAATATTTAGCGATTATAAATTGTGGTGCTACAAATAAGGTTGGGCACATGTCACTGTGCCTTTGACTCAGGAAGATGTTTAAAAGAAGAGGAAAAAATGGGCAAATGGAACCTCTAGTGTTAGTGTTTTGAGGAATCTCCACACTGATCTCCCTAGTGGTTGCCCAATCTACACTTCCACTGACAGCGAAGAAGGTTCCTCCTTCCCTACAGCCCGCTACCATTTCCTATTGGTTGATTTCTTTTTTTTTTTTTTTTTTTTGAGATAGGGTCTTGCTTTGTAGGTCAGTCTGGCCCTGAGCTCACCATGTAGCCCAGGCAAGCCTCGAACTCGGCAGTTCTCCTGTCTCTGCCTCCCGAGTGCTGGGATTACAGGCTTGAGCCCCCAAGCCCGGCATTTGTGGTATATGGTACTGATTGCTGATGGGTATGAGTCACCATGTCCGATTTTGTTGTATCTGGTTACCAGGATGGAACCGGGGACCTTCTGCTTGCTAGGCAGGTGCTGGAACCACTGATCTAAATCTCCATCCCTGGTTGATTTTCTGATGAGAGCCATTCTTTCTGGTATGACATGGAATTTCAGTATTGTTTTAATTTGCATTTCTCAAATGGCCAGTAATTTGAACATTTTTCATGTATTTATTTGCTGTTTTTATTTCTTCATCTGAGAAATGTCTGTTCATTTCAGATGGTCATTTTTGAATTAGGTTTTTAATTTGGGGGGTCTGATTTATAAAAATTCTTTATCTATTCCACATGTCCACATGTTTGTTTTTTGAGGACTAGCTGGCAAAAAGTTTTCTTCATTCTGTGGGTTGTCTCTTCACTCTATTGGTGATTTCTTTTGCTGCGCTAAAGCTTTTCTCATATAATGTGATCTTATTTATTGATTCTTTGTAGTATTTCCTGTAATCAGGGCTGTGTTCATAAAACCTTTGTGTATGTCTCTGTCTTCAACTGTTTTACCTGCTCTGTCTTCCACCAGATTAAATGTTTGTTTTTATAATCTTTGATCCATTTTGATTTTAGTTTAGTGCCTAAGAGATACAGGTTTAGGTTTAATCCTGGCATGGAGAAGGCAGTTTCCTAACATTGTTTATTAAAGATGCTCTTTCTTCATGGGAAGGTATTTGGCCCATTGTCAAAGATAAGTTAGCCAAGAGTGCTTGGAATATTTTCCACACCTTCTGTTCCATTCTATTGATCCTTGGATCTGTTTCTTTGCCAGTATCATGTTTGTTTTTAAATCACTTTACCTTGTAATATAACTTCAAATTGGCGGTTGTGATGTCCCTTGCCTTACCCTTGTTGGATGGAACTGCTTTTGCTATTGTAGGACTCTTCTGGTTCCATATGAAGGTCAGGATTGTTTTCTCTAGTTCTGTGAGGTATGCTGTTGAGGCTGCACTCGATCTGTATTGCAGTCTTGGAAATATGGTCATGGTCACTGGTTCTGCCTGTATCAGGACAGGGGCTAGTGTTCCATGTTCTGTTATCTTCTTCGAGCTCCTTTTGCAGAGTACTGTAGTTTTCAATGTATATGTTTTTTAATTCCTTCACTAGATTGATTCCTAAATTATTTCATTTTTCTTGATGCTATTGTGAAAGGCATTCTTTCTCTTTCAGTGCATTTGTTATTTGTGTACAGGAATGCTATTGACTTTTGAGTGTTGGCTTGGTATCCTGCTATGCCACAGAATTTGGTTATTAATTCTAGAAATCTTTTTGTGGAATTTGTGCAGTCTTTTATTGGATTACTATGTCACCAATAAATAATAATTGTATTTCTCCCTTTCTTGTCCTTACTCCTTTTATTTCATTGTCTTGTTTAACTGCTCTGGCTCATGTTTCCAGAGCTATGGTGAACAGGAGTTAACCACTAAATTGTAATGAATAATTTTTGCCTTATTTCACTAACTTGGATTATATTTCTGTTTTATAAAAATTACTTTACCTGTCACATAATATAGCTAGTAGAAGATAAAAAATGTGTTTATTATACAAAGAATCAGTGTGTCATAGATACAGCCAAGATTTGTTGATGATCAATTCATTATCTCTGCTATTTGAATTGCTCCTACACTTCTACCAGAGGATTAAATAACTCAAGTACTTGCCATGTACTATGATGCTATACATAGTATTTTATATATACACCATTGCATTCTCACAACAGGAGGTTTGTTCATTGACTACTAATTTCCTTGCTTTAGGGTTGAGGGAATTAAAATACTTGGACAATGTTAGAGCACTAAAAATGGAGAGGACAGAGATTTGAACAAACTGATTCTAGAGTCCATGTTCTTTTTACTTGGCTACCATGAATGCTCCAACTCATCATTCCAAGTTCTAATGCGTAAAACTGAAAGCCTTTTATGTGCAGCTATATTGGAAAAGACATAATATATAAAAACAATACAAATATAAAAAGGTGTTACCACTAGAAATTAAAGCTTTCCAAATACCTACTGAAAATTCTATATGTCAAATTATGAGAGGCAGGAAAGTAAGAATTTCTCATTAGAAATTCGATTGTGAAAGAACTCAATACTCAGTTATTCTTTCCTTCTACACTAAACTTTCCTCAAGGATTTATCATTGGATTCTTCAACTTTTAAGCACACTTTTGAAAAACATACTGTACAAAATAGCAAAATAAGGCTATTGTAAACATTTCAATAATATTTTAAAACTTCATAACAAAAATAAATCATTTGATTCCTATAATGTTTTTATTTAAGAAACAAAGTGTTAAATATTATGTTTAACAGACTGCCAAAAATCACTGGTTCTCCAATACAAATGTGAATGGGTTAAGTTTAAAAGATGAACTTAATGTCAGAAAGGAAATGTATGATGTTTCTAAGACGCAGGTAACTCACACAGAAAGCACAATTTCTCTTACCCTGTAATCAGAGCATAATGCAAAAACCATCTGGGTAAACATATTTTAGCCATAGCCCTTTCAAAGTCAGTTGAAGTTCAAGTAGGCAGTTTGCTTTCATTGTCTTTGGAAGTCAAAGTCTGTTGTCAACAAACTTACAAATCTGCAATACATCATTCTATTCAGCATGAGCTAACAGGAATATCTGAAATTATTTATGAAGTACAGGTAATGGAAAATGAAGAGGACAGGTACTGCAAATAGATTTTAAACATTATAGATTACTTATTTTTTGACAGATCATAAGGCCTTCCAAAAAATTCAGTGAAATAATTTAGAGTAGAAGACATATGTTATGATTCCCTTAACGTAAAATGTCTAAAATAGGGAAATCCATAATATACAGAGCGTGTGATGTAAAGGAAAGAATGTAGAGTGACTGGTAATGAGCACTGTATTTCTTTTTAAGGATGATGAGAATGTCTTAAAGTAGTGTGGTGGCTACCTGCCTCTGTGAGTATACAAAAATCTAAAAAATTACATACTTTAAAAGGAGAAATTTTATGCCATATGAATTTTATCTCGATAAAGTTGTGCGTTAGAGAACAAAGAATTCACCAGTCTGTAAAGGGAACACTATTATCAGAAACATTCTGGGGACTCACTCAGGACTACCTAGATGTGCTATTTAGGACCCACTGCCCTCTCCAACTCGTTTAATGGCTTAGCTTCCCACAAAGTTTGTGATTTCTCTTTACCTGGGAGACAGAAAATGAAGAGGAAAAAAGGGTGAGAATTGTGATCAGTACTTCATTTAGTGAAAGACCTGTACCTTCTACAAACAGCACACAAATAATAAATACTTGTTTTTTTTTTTTTTTTTTTGAGACAGGGTCTCGCTTTGTAGTTCAAGCTGGCTCTGAGCTCACTATGTAGCCTAGGCAAGCTTCGAACTCAGCAATGCTCCTGTCCCTGTCTCTCGAGTGCTGGGATTACAGGTGTGAGCCACCTCGCCCAGCACTGTGGTATGTGGTGCTGATTGCTAGTGGGCGTGAGTCTCCACGCCCAGCATTGTGTGTGGTTACCGGGGATCAAACTCAGGACCTTGCGCTTGCAAGGCAGGCACCGGAACCACTGAGCTAACCCTCCAGCCCAATACTTGTTAATTTTAACTTCCAATTTTCTTTTGGCTGTTCAGCAACATGTATTAGTTGTTCATCTTGATGTTGCCTCTGAAACAAGTTAGGTGAAGGAATACCTACTTCAAAGTTTTAAGTATTCAGTTTTTTACATATTCATTTCCTCTTGTTATCTAAATAAAAACAATTCATTATTTTCTATTCTATTTACATGTCAATCATTGAATCTTCAAATTTGAAATAATTACTACAAATTTAGACACATGAAACAAAGTTAATAGGAATATTTTAACAAATTTGGCTATATATTGGATATAAAATATTTTCTTCAAAAGAACATCATTCCAATGTTTTATATTGTTGACTATTTCATTGCTTCTTACCTGTTTATTTAAGTATTATTTTAGTTCTATCAACTACATAACAAGTTTATTTTTAAATGAGCCTCTGTCATCTTGAAGAATCTAAACGTATACAGGCATATATCTTCACTGTCAAAAAGTGATTCTTAATGCTTTGCTCAAAATAAAACATTTTGCCTTCAATCTTAGGAAATATAGAGACAGGGAAGCTTCTATATTTTCTCTATGTGAAAGTGTTTACTAAAACATATTTTGTCACATTCACCTAGCAGAAAATTATAATTATTAGTTTGACTCAGTTTGCCGTCTTAGATATACCCTCACACTCCCAAATGATGTAGTGAATGTTTTCCAGGATTAACATCAAGTAGAGACAGGAAATTTTCAGAATTTTCCCATTAAATGCCCACTGAAATTTTCATTAATCTTCTAATAGGCATGACAAAATTGCTTCTATATTATATTTAGTCATCTTTTTAATATTTTGTTTTAACATGCCTATAAAGTTTAAAGATTACACAACTTTCAGGGATTTCATCTGGTTTCTCCAGACTTTGACTATTTTTGCCTGTATTTCTGTAGATCGATATGATGGATTGAATCTGAAATGACACTGAGTGATTCTTACTTCCTAAAGTATTCCTACTGTTACTACATCCTTAGGGTGTGGATAACACCTGTAACCCACTTTGCCTAACAAACATCATACAGCAAAAGTGACTGGGCCATCAGTACTATAATTGTATTCCACCATGTAATACTGTCTTAGCAGCCTGAAGCTAGAGACTTCCCCTGTCTGCTTGATGATATAAGTGGCTCTCCTGGAGAAGCCCATGTGACAAGGATTTTGAGTGACCTCTAGAGTCTGACAAAGCACGGGACCTGAGGATGGGCTTACAGCCAAGAGACAGCAAAGAGCTGAGGCTCTCAGATCCCCAATCTCAGAAATAACTTCTCACAACCAGAATGAGTTTGAAGTGAATTTTTCTCCCAACCCCCAGATGATGATTCTGTGCAACTGACCCTTAGATTGATGCCTGATGATTATAGCAGAAGACACAGAAAGTAGGATTGGACTTGTGATCCACAAAAACTATCAGATTAAAGTGGTACTAAGTTGCTGAGTTTGTACTCAGGTGTAGAACAGAAATAGAAAACTAATTAAATTAATAATTAAATCCTTTGAGAATTGTAAAATCTTATTTGTAAATTTTATTGTAGCTAATGCTCAATTTAATGTCCACCGACATTTTTTCTAATTCTGAAAACTTTAAAGATCTATTGTTATATTCTTGCAAGTTTAGTGTCAAAATTAAATATATGAAAAAGTTTTATACTTACCTTTAATCTTTAGAGTTAATATAATTAAATAAATAAATAATTATATATATATTTTTTTTTCTTTTTTTTTGAGACAAGGTCTCGCTTTGTAGTTCGGGCTGGCCCTGAGCTCACTATGGAGCCCAGGTAAGCCACCGCGAACTCAGCAATCCTCTTGTCTCTGCCTCCCGAGTGCTGGGATTACAGGCGTGAGTCACCACGCCCGGCATTATGGTATGCGGTGTTGATTGTTGGTGGGCGTGTCTCCACACCCAGCATTATATGTGGTTACGGGGGATCGAACTCAGGACCTTGCGCTTGTGAGGCAGGCACCAGAACCACTGAGCTAACCCTCCGGCCCAAATATATATATATTTTTAAAAACATTATCACTGTAGTACTTCATGTCTGATTGTCAAGGCAGAAAATTTTTCATCATGCTTCCCATATTTCTGCTAACAAAAATTTAAGAATGTGATTGTTTAATGTAAAATAATTCTCAGTTTTTAAAGGAAACTTGGAAAGAACACATTAATACTATTACCTCTAGAACCACAAATCACAAGGAGAAAAGCAGGAAAATAGTTTTAAATTAATTAAGAAACAGTTTTTCATCATGAAAATTGTTCATTCATGCTGAGAAGAAAACTAGACAGTTAAATTATCCTTCCCCCTATGACCAGATCAAATCTTCACAAAGCCTTACCACAATTTCTGTGTTCGATGGCAGGAATGGTACCTTCCATATAACTTCAGGGTATTAAGATGAAGATACAGGTAAAGCAAATGTACAGAGTTTCTCTGAGGCCTAAAGATAGTTAAACTGTGGTATCTAGCCTCCGGTGATCTATGCTTCCTGGCATTCATGTTCTTGTGTGGGTCCTCACATCTTGAATTATAGTTGACAACAAAAGATAGAAGGGACAGGGCACGATTTATGAGACTATACTGTAAGAGATACTAGATACACTTCCACTTCACATTCATGATAGGGGAAGCCAAAACCATGTTTTAAAGATACTTCAGCAGCCCTTTAATAGAAGTCAGGCCTTCCTCTGATAATTACTACTACCTCAGGCAGTGTGTAAGTAAGTTAGATCCAACATGCCCAGGTAAGCCTTTAGATGACTGTAGCTCCAGCCAAAATCCTGACTAACCTGAGTTAGAGCCAACCAAATAAGCCACTAGCAAATTCTGACTTATGGAAATTGTAAGAAATTTTCAACCACTTATTTGGAGAACTTGTCACATGATTATATAAGTACAGCATACTAACTGATTATGCCACTGTAGTTCCTTGTTGCATGATTATAGATAATCAAGTCATACTAACAGTAATTATAGGGCTATGCCAGTGTTGGGTGGTATATCATAAATGGTATTGGAATTCGAGTGCTTTCTCCATATGATCATTTGATTATGCAAGCCTTCTAAAGTGCAGAGTCCAGAGCAAGTTTCTCTCTTGTCTGAGCCTAAGCATGATATCAGTATCAAATATGGTAGCTATCAAACACTAAATCAAAACAAGTATATTAGACTTGTTATGCTGGTGTGTAGAGGTGGGGTTAACATTTTAGATTACTCAGAGATCTATGTATCATAGTATATTTAAGTATCTTTGAGCAATGGAAAAATTCATTTCTTAGGGTTACTTTTGTAGGTTTACAAAAGATCAGGAAACTATTTTCCTCGCTCTAAAAGTGTTATTTTCATAGCTCTACAAAAGAGCTGCAAAAAATAATGCAAATGAAAAGATTAGGAAAATATGAAGACCAAAAAAACCCCATCAGTTAGTAATAATGATTTTAACAAAACTTAAAAAAAAATAAAATCACTGAAAAATTCTTCCAGATTATATAGTCTTGTTTAAACAAGATTAAAAACGATATATTCAATGTGAAGGACAGGTAAATAAAATTATCACTAAACTCTGGTAAGAAAACTACATTCAAGCCGGGCGTGGTGGCTCACGCCTGTAATCCCAGCACTCGGGAGGCAGAGACAGGAGGATTTCTTGGTTCGAGGTTTGCTTGGGCTAAATAGTGAGCTCAGGGCCAGCCTGAACTACAAAGCAAGACCCTGTCTCAAAAAAAAAAAAAACCCACACTACATTCAAAATAAATTTTATTTAAAATATTTACTAAGCTTTACTGAACTTAACAGAAATACATTTTTTGCAAGCCTAAACAATGAAAAGAGCTATGGCTAACTTGTTAGGATTAGAAGTGATAAAACCTGTATATTACTTGTATACACTCCATTCATCAACGTATATTACAAAAAATACTGGTGTTTAAAAATCCCTCAAAAATGAAACCAGCCAGCCATAGTGGTGCACACCTTTAATCCCAGCATTCCAGAAGCAGAGGCAAGAGGATTACCAGGAGTTTGAGCCCAGCCTGGACTACACAGTGAGTTCAAGTCCAGCCTGAACTGCATAGCAAAACCCTGTCTCAAAAATAAATAAATAAACAAGTAAATACATATATGCATACATAAACTTCACTCCATGGCAGATAATATTATTTTAAATGATGAAACAGAACCTCTGTAGGAAAAAGCTCTAGTATGAAGGGCACTGTGGCAATTCAATCTCCGCATCCTTCTTTTCCTGCTGCAGCTAAGATAATTTGATCCACAGTTGAAACATCAAGTTTGTCTTCCTGGTTGAGACTAATTCTAAACTTCAGGAGGAAGAATTTAAGTAGTTCTATTCTAGTTCTTGAAGACAGACTCAAGGCAGGCTAAGCTAAATTGGGCTTCTGGGCCTATATTCAAATTTCTGACTTTTTTTTTTAGACTGTGTCTCACTTTGTAGGCTCGTTATATAGCCTAGGCAAGCCTCGAACTCAGCAATCCTCCTGCCTCTGCCTCCCAAGTGCTGGGATTACAGGCATGAGCCACCATGCCCAGCTCAATTTTCTGACTTCTTAAAGACTGGTTATCAATGTATACTCAATTCTGAGAACTAGAATCTGCCTTTTTATTAGCTTCACAAAACAGATCTGGTACACAGTACATACCATTCTTTCTATTTTCCCACAAAGTAGTGGAGTCCTTAAAGCTAAAATGGGCCCAAGTACCATATATTTACTAACGCTTCTTATCTTGATGACCTACAAGGCTTTATCTACTCTGAAAATAATTACCTGTCTACATTTTCACCTGTAGGTGTCTCATTTTTATGAAACTATGCTCAGTTTGTACTCCCTCAAAATTATCAGTTATAGCCGGGCATGGTGGCTCACGCCTGTAATCCCAGCACTCGGGAGGCAGAGACAGGAGGATTGCTGAGTTCCAGGCTTGCCTGGGCTACATAGTGAGATCAGGGGCAGCCTGAACTACAAAGCGAGACCCTGCCTCAAAAAAAAAAATTATCAGTTATATCTGAGGGTCCCACTTCTCAGTACTGATCCCAACTTTGTGGCTTGGGTTGAAATCCTGGAATCATCCATATACCTTGTCATATAATTGTTAGAAAAATATAATTACTGTGGAGCATGCCTACTGAAGTGGAATTCAGAAAATAATTCTTTCCCTGAAAGAGCCAAAATGATTTAAAACTTAATGACAATTTTCCATAACACTCTAGTGACAGTGGTAACTTCTGTATGATTCAATTAACTGCAACTTTTCCCAGAGACACAGAAAGCATGTTCTCTAAATTCTCCCACAGATTTAAGTATCAGAAGTACTATTGTTTAGCATGTATTTAAGACTGTCACAGACTAAGGATAGAAACTAATAACATATGCCAAACCCTGTCTCAAAAAAAAAAAATACTCATGCCTGTAATCCCAGCACTCGGGAGGCAGAGACAGGAGGATTGCTGAGTTTGAGACTTGCCTGGGCTACATAGTGAGCTCAGGGCCAGCCTGAACTACAAAGCGAGATCCTGTCTCAAAAAAACCAAAAAAATAAAAATAAAAAAATAAATAAAAATATTTGTACTGATTAGTATGTTATAGAGTAATCCTGAAATAAAGAGCATCTTATAGAAGGGGAAAAAAAGCATTTTAAATGCCAAACAAAATAAAGAAACAAGTGATTCTGTGAATATAATTATTATGAATACTCAGAGTATACCAAATTCTTACAAAAAAGTTATTTTATTTCTGGCTAAAAATCCTGATAAAAAGTAAAGAACACTGTGTGACAAATTTCACCTGTATCCAGAGATGGTAAATACACACAGTATTTTATTTTGGGAGAAAAAGTTTTTCTTGGAAGATTTAAGTAGAAATAATTCACAACATACACATTAAATTTTAAAAAAACAAATTGATGATAACATAATAACTACCTCCTTTTAAAAATAATTACCTCTTAATAAATAATACTCTCTAAAATGTGTCCATTTCATATACTTATTGTGTAGAAGAGTCTTCTTATTTGGAAGTCTATACATAAATATATAAAAACACAAAACTCAGTAAGTTAGCTTACAATAAATTAATTTTATGCTTACTGTTTACTCTGGGAAATAAGCAATAGTTTTGTCAGTGATAATTGATTATGTGATAATTTTATGGGCAAGTGACTTATATTCACATTTCCCCGACTCTAACTTTAGTAATACCACCAAATCATTAGACGGTTGTGGGCAAGACATTACTATGTTCCTGTCCTCTCCATCATTCCTCCTGCTTCCCATATACTTTTATATGCATGTACACAGATAGATATAATATGATGCCAATTAATATTTTGCAGCCTGTTCACATCAAAAAGGCAACTGCAATGCATCACTGAGAGCCCATCTAAGCAGTTAAAGAAGCTCATACTAGTTACACACCTGAATTTAGACTTTACAGTATTCCATGCCTGTTACCTTTGCTATATTGACCGTGTTTCCTTACTATATGTACTACACAAAATGAAATAATTTATTTAACCCATTTCTGGCTTTAGTTTCAGAATTTAAGGGTAGGAAGCAGGGATGTAGCTCAGAGGTAGATACTGATCTAGCATGCTGAGGCTTTGGCTCTGCTATCTAGCAACCCTCCCCCACAGTGTAAAATGTCACCTAAAACTCATGGGCCACTATTATTCTTCATTACAGTGACTACCTAGGTTCCTTCCCAAAGCCTCAGCTGCTCACAGCCAGGGCTTTGAAAAGTGACTGAGTCTTAGCGGTGCTGTAGTTAAGTGTGACACAAAGGCGAGGGGTCTAGTGAGCAGAGCCGGGTTCTTGGAGATAGGCCAGGAGGCAGATTCCTCCTTCCTGCCTCCTCCCTTCACTCTCTGCTTCCTGAACTCCATGATCAGAGCAGCTCTCCTCCACCCAGACCCTTGGGCCACACCACTTCTGTGTTTAGATTGCCAAGCATGCCGTGGTTCTTTTGTGACCCCAAATAAACTTTTCTTCCTTTATGTTGTGGATGTTGAGTATTTTGCCCCAGAGATAAAGAAAGTGAGTAGGATGTTATTTAAATTGCATGTTATGCTGTTTTTGAAATAGAACCACACTCCGCATTCAGAAATGTGAGTTATTCCATCTATGTAAAATCTAAAGGAGACAAAGTCATTTAAAACCCAGAAATAGGCCAAGTTTGATCCAGGAGTACTGTTAGAACTAGCAAAGAGTAAGAAGTTTGGGTTGCTGTTGGACAGTAGGGTAACAATAGAGAATGATAAGGTATTAAATTTTAAAAAGCTACCAAACTGAGCTGCTATGAACAAGGGTGTACATCTGTCTTTCCAATGTGAGTTTTTAAGTTCTTTTGGGTATATTCCTAGCAGGGGTATAGCAGGGTCAAATGGGACCCGTAGTCCTAGTTTTCTGAGAAATCTCCACACGGATCTCCACAATGGTTGCATAGCAGCTCAGTTCGTGATAGCTCAATCTTGGAAACAACCCAAATGTCCATCAACTGGAGAGTGGATAAAGAAGATGTGGTTTTTTTACAAAATGGAGTATTACTCTGCCATAAAGAATGACAAGATCGATCCATTTAGGTGCAAATGGAGACATCTGGAGGATATACTAATAAGTGAAATCAATAGATCACAGATA
>PVIC010000413.1:5281-126164 GCA_004025085.1 Thryonomys swinderianus
AAAAAAAAAAAAAAAAAAAAAAAAAAAAAAAAAAAAAAAAAAAAAAAAAAAAAAAAAAAAAAAAGAATGAAGCACCTAGCAATCAATCTAATGAAGAAAGTAAATGAACTTCACCACCAACAAAGTGAAAAGACAATCCACAGTTTCAGAAAAAAATTTGCCAGCTGTTCATCAGACAAAGGACTAGTATCTAGAATATAGAAAGAACTTTAAGAAATCAGACCATCAAATTTAAAGACAGAATTCAAAAACAGGCAACTGAAATTAATAGATACTTCTCGGGTGAAGAAGTAGAAATGGCAAGCAAATATGAAAACATATTCAGCATCACTGGTCAGGCAGGAAATGGAAATTAAAACAGCACTGAGATTCCATTTCACTCTAGAAAGAATGGGTATTATCAAGAAAATAAACAACAAATACTGGCAGGGCTGTGTGGGAGAAGTGGACACTTCTCCACTGTTGGTGGGAATAGACTATTTTAAGTACTGTGGGAATCAATTGAGATTCCTCAAAAAACTAGAACTAGAGATTCCCATTGTCCCAGCTGTTCCCTTCCTTGGTATCTTCTCAAAAGAATTAACAGCATCACACTACAGTGATATATGTACACCCACCTTTAAACCAGCCCAGTTTGTAATAGCTAAATCTTGGAAATAGCCCAAATGTCCGCTAACTAATGATTGCATATATATTTGATGAAGTACTATTTGGCCATAAAGAAAGCTAGAGACATAGACATTCACAGCTAAATGAATGGACCTTGACAACATACTCTTAAGTGAAACAAATTGGATACACTTGTTCAAGTAGTACACGGTTTCTCTGGTGTGAGAAACCACAAGTGTAAATAAGGACCAAAATATACAATAGATACTGGGAAATGGGAAGAAAATGTTCAAATAAGAAAGGGAACAAAAGAAAGGGAGAGGGAAAGAAAGGACAAGAAACAAAAAAAAAAGCATAGAAGAAGAACATAAGAACAAAGCTTTCGTAAATAAAGAGGAGAAGATGGGTTAAGACAGAGCCAAGCATGGCAGGTGGCACACACGTGTAATTCTATCACTCTAGGAGCTACAGTGGGAAGATCATAAGTGTGAGTCTAGTATGTGCAATTTAACAAATTAGCAAGACCTTATCTCAAAATTTAAAAAAAATTAAAAGGGCTGGAGATGTAGCTCAGTGCAAAGGCCCTGGGTTTATTTCCCAGTACCAAAAATACAAAATAAAAATAAACCATACATGCTAAGAAAATCTTAAAAATATGCAGATTTCATTATTAATAATGTATTCATATTGACTCCTCAGTTGTGACAAATGCACACACTGATGTGAGAGGCTAACAAAAGGAAAAAGTGAGTGTAGGCTCATTTGAGTGTGTATAGTAACTCATATGAGTGTGTATAGGAACTCTCTGTATCACCTCCTAACTTTTTTGGATGCTTTGGGAATAAATGACAGAGGCTATCTGGATGTCACTTCCATATGAAGAATGAAGAATAAGCAGTGTGTCTGTGCAATGGTGACTAAGTTACCCAGAACAAGTGGTTTCACCCTCTTTTCTCTTCATTCAAAATAATAACTCTTGGGATAGAATAAATGGATGCAATCTGTATAGAATGTCTAGCACGTAACAGGTACTCTATGATTGTTCTCATGCCTTGCCTCCATGAAGATTGTGGATAAATTATTTAAAGTGTCTATGGACTTGTTATTTGTTACACAAAATCTAAAGCTATTAATTCCTTCTAATTGGAAAACACCACTTGTGTCAGTGGGGAAATAAATCTCTACACTTTTTTTCCTTGCATTACAGACACTGGTAGAAGCAAGAAAGAGGAAAACTCCTTCCCTTTCTTCCCTGATGACACAGGGTAAGTCTGAGAGTAAATAACTTTTGTTTTAGCAGATACATTAATGAGATGGTATTTTTAAAAATAGCCCTCAAATCTAATAGGGGCTAGGGAATTCAGAGCAGTTCAATATTCTGCATAATGGAGATGATAAAAGCATAAAAGTGGGGTATATTTGGGGTGTGTGTGTGTGTGTGTGTGTGTGTGTCTATGTCTGTGTCTGTTATATCTGTCTGTAGGAATTTCTGAGCTAAAGACCAGGAGGCCATACTCTGGAGAAATGTAACTAGCCAAAAATTTTCTATGGAAGCACACCTGAGAACTTTTAAAGGCAAAATACATCTGAAGCTCTCTTTTTAAAATTTGTTCTTTATTAAACACTCTTTTTTTTTTTTTGCTTTTTGGAGACAGGGTCTTGCTTCGTAGTTCAGGCTGGCCCTGAGCTCACTATGGTGCTCAGGCAAGCCGCTGCGAACTCAGCAATCCTCCTGTCTCTGCCTCCCAAGTGCTGGGATTACAGGCGTGAGCCACCATGCCCAGCATTATATGTGGTAACCGGGGATCGAACTCAGGTCCTTACGCTTGCGAGGCAGCCGCCGGAACCACTGAGCTAACCCTCCGGCCCGCTATTAAACACTCTTTATCACCTCAATTTTCTAAAGGTCTACTAAACATACAAGTGACAAGTACGAAAGATTCTGATGGAAATAGAAATCTTCCTCATTGCCTGAAGAAAGGGAACAAGCAAGGGGTTCCATGATACTGAGATTCAAGTTCCATAGATGGGGGAACTCAGATACAGCAGAGATCACTGAGTACCCACATCCTCAGGGAGTTGCAGGAAGTTGGAGCTGATGTGTGTGTGTGTGTGTGTGTGTGCACGCGCATGTATCTTGTGTGCAATCTCTCTTCCCACAGTGGGACCCACAGTGGGAGAATGGTGTTCTCATAGTTGCTTCCCACTAACCCACAGCAGAAGGGGCCAAGCACACAACAAGATGTGCCTTAGCCTCTACAGCCCTCAACATCCTTTCCGGAAATGTGGCCACGTGCTGCAACTCCCAGTTCTAGCCACATACATATCCTGTAACACAATGTCTTTTTTCCCCCAGCTTTATTAAGGTGTAGTGAGTAAATAAAAGCTATACATATTCAACACACATATGACATTTTGATATTATGAAATGATTATTAAGATCAAACTAATTAACATATCCATCAGCTCACCTAGCCACCTTGTGTGTGTGTGTGTGTGGTAAGACTACTGAAGATGTACTCTTCGCAAATTTCAAATATACAGTACATCAGTTCATGTAGTCCTTGCTCTATACATTTATGACCACAAGTCTGAGTCTAACATCTTCCAACATCTTGACCAACATCTTTTCTTTCTAGAAGGGATCACAGTGATTTGCAGTTACTCTTCTTACAAACCGGCGTCCTCCGAGTCTAGGGGGGCTGGCAAAGTGGCTCATTTCTAGAAGGTGCTTGCCCACAATTTGGGTCTGGAATATCCTCTTGAAGGCTTAGTCCAAGACTTGGCACTAGGGGAGATGTAGAAACTAAGAAGTGTTCTGAGTACTCAGGGGTATGTGAAGGAGATATGGAGATTCCAGCTCCCTCCTTCCTCTCTGTTTTGCTTCCCCACCATGGAGTAAGCGGCTTTTGCCCCACCATGTACTCTACATCAGGAACGTCCACTTGAAACGGTGACCGCAGTTGGGTGTGTGGCTTTGGTAACTGCCTCAGCTGCTGCACAGGTGGGCATAGGCTGAGACGCCAGATGTTGGGTCCAGCTTCTTGAATGCTTTGGCTGGTTTTTTCCCTCTCTTTCTCACTGCTGACTGTTGCTGGTTCCTCCTTTTCTCAAGGGCGGTCCTACAGAACTGTCCACTGATAAAATACAAGGGCTTTGAGGAACTCAAAGTGTGTTGGAGCTAGTAGGTTAATATAGAAACATCTCCTGAATTGGATTTGGCTTTCCAAACCTTACTTGAGATCCTTTAACTTTTCTCCACAGTAGATATTAGTAATGAATAAATAAAGAACACATAGCTTTTTGGTTTTCTGGAATAATGACCTTTTGTTCCTTGTTTCTCATAGCTCTTATGGCAGTTTGCAGGGCTGTGAGAAAAGGGAGGCTCTGTGCTGGCATCTTCTCCATTGCCTTGCTTGGAATTAGCAAGTGCACTCACCTGCCTGACCCCTCTCCACTCCCAGGGAGAGACAGAAGAAGCTGACACAGCCTGGGCATCCTGAGCAAGGAGCAGAGAGCAGGGCCTTCCTCACAAGCCCATCTCAAAGCCACTCCCTCTCAGGAGGGCCCTCAGAAGCTGTCCTGACTCAATATAAGTAGACACAACAGAATACAGCTGGGCTTGCGTTCAAAGAGGCTCACAGTTCACTACAGACACTACTGTTTTCCGTCTACTTCTTGGTCCCTGGTCCAGTATTTCTCTAGAAGTACCAGGGCCCATTGTTTTGCAATCATCTTATTGCCCCTCATCCTATGATTAGCATTTTTGCTAATATCCTTTTCGTTGTTATTCTTAGATAGATATGACCTTCCACACACAAGTATGTGCACACATGTGCACTAACACACACATGAACAGAAGCTCACACATACATCCTTACAAATAAGGAAGATGCCTTTTTACAACCCTTGTGCACAACAATCTACCCAAAATGGTATTTCTACAGCATTCATGAGCCCACTTATTACTAATAGTAAGGTCTTCTGGAATGTGCAGTTTCTCCTGAAACTACCAGGTCCCATGGCTTCTGACTAAGGAGGCTGAAAGACCATACAGCGTTCTTTCTCTGCTTGTTTGTGTAATTCAGAACCATGCTTCTTTTTGGACTCTCAATCTGCCTACCTGCTAGATGAGCTCAGGAAAGGCTGTGTTATCGGACACAGAGAGTTGCAGTGGGAGTCACGGAATAACCAATGAGAAAAACACTAAAACTACCAAGAATTCACAATTCTACCAAGAATTCAATAAATGGTGTCTGGAAATGAATACAAATGAATCAAGTTAGATTCCTATCTTACACCATACCCAAAATAATCACCCACATGTTGGGAAACGGAGGCAGGAAGATAGGAAGTTTGAGCCCAACCTGGGCAACTTAGCAACTTACTGTGAACTTGTCTCAAAATTTTAAAAGGGCAGGAGATAATCACTTCTCGGCCTTTTGGCTATGATCAAGTGTGGTATCTGTTCTTATCAGTTTAATATCTGATACATCCTCTCTCTGAAGACAATATATTAAATGGATTTGGGGAGCTGGGAGATGGAATAGGAGCTTGCTCCGTCCACTCCACGCATCAACCTGGTACTGCAGTACTTCCAGGAACGGTGCACTCCCCTCTGGGGAAATATATGGGTTCTAAAAGGGAGATTTAGGCTGCATCTCCGAGGTTGTGATGTCTCCTCGTGTTTCAAAGGGGCGCCCGCCTCTGGCAAGATAGGCGTCCCACGCCGCCTCTCGTAGCGTTCTGTGTAATTCTGGCTTTCTCTGATAAAGTCACTTTGCCTCGCGCCCCCTCCCCCACCAAGGAGGTTAGGTTAATGGACAATGAGGTCCCTTCTCAGGGACGAAGAGGGGCTGTGGTGGTGCATGTGCCGAGAATGAGTGAGAGCGAGACGTGCGCTCGGCTGCCCCCAAAGCAATGACGAGCAAGTAGGTGATGGGAGGGGGTTGACTAAGGAAAGGGCCAGTGTTCTGGCGAGAGCGGTAGCATCCCTAAAATTTAGGGGTACAATTCCTGGGTTAGGTGCACAGAGAGCGAGGGGTTGCGTGGTTTACAAACCAGTTTGTAAGAACCATCACTCAGCCGGGCGTGGTGGCTCACGCTTGTAATCCCAGTAGCACACGGGAGGCAGAGGCAGAGGCAGGAGGATTGCTGATTTCGAGGCTTGCCCGGGCTACTAAGTGAGCTCAGGGCCAGCCTGAACTACAAAGCAAGATGCTGCCCCCCACCCCCCCCAAATACACACACACACACACACACACACACACACACACACAAAGGGCAGGAGATATAGCTAAGTTTGAAGCCTCTTAATTCAATCCCCAGTACTGCCAAAAAGTCAACTTAAAATAGATTACAGACTTCAGTCTAAAACCTGAAGCTGCAAAACTACTAGAATAAAAGAGAAAAGTTTCACGACATTGTTCTTGGAAACAATTTCATGGTGATAACATCAAAGCACAGGCAACAGAAACAAAAATAGGCAAGTGAAATACATCAAAGTTAAAAGCTTTGGCACAGCAAAGGAAACAATTAACTGAATGAGAATGTGACCCAGTGTAATGGGAAAATATTTATAAACCATTATATAAGTGGTTAATTCCCAAAAGATATAAGGAATTCCTGTAACTCAAAAGTAAAAACACAACTAATCTATTTAAAAAATGGGCAAAGGACATGAATAAATATTTCTCCAAAGAATACATACAAATGGGCAACAGGTATGGGAAAAGATACCAAGCATCACTGCCAGTAGGAAAGTTCAAACCAAAACCACAAAGAGGTACCATCTCACATTTGCTGGGATGTCTATCATTTTAAAAAAGACAAGACAAGAAAAGAAGAAAAACACAAGTTGTAGAAAAACTGGAACCCTTGTACACTCTTGGCGGGAATATAAACTAACATATGGAAAACAGTACAGTCTCCTCAGAAAATTAAAAATAGGACAACCATGTGTATCTAAAAGAATTAAAATCAGGATCTCGAAGGGATATAGGCTTTATATCCATGCAGCATTATTCACAATAGCCAGAATACAGAAGCTGAAATGTCCATCGAGTATATATACAACGGAACATTATTCAGCCTAGAAAAGGATAGCCTAGCGTTTGTGACATAGATGGACCTAGAAGACATTTGGCAAGCGAAATAAATCTGTCACAGAAGGAGAGATTCATGTTTCTACTGAAGATATAAAGCAGTCAGACTTACAGAAGCAGAGAAAAAATGCCACTTGCCGAGGAGCTGGGTGCTGTGATTCAGTGAGCACACAGTTGTGGTTCCACTTGATAAATAAGCTCATGAGATTTTTCTATACCACATAATGCCCATGGATAATACGCAGTATTGCGCGCTTAAAGACCAAAGACCAAATGTTTAGCGTTGTTACCACAAAAAATGAGAAAAAGAAAGAAAAAAGACAAAAAGAAAGGAAAGGGGAAAAGAACCTGGAAGAGACACAGAGAAGCTCTTTTATGGAGGTAACAGGACGTTTTTGTCCTTAATTATAGTGCCTATATCAAGGTACTCACATGCACTCAAACTCATAAACTCGTAGGTGTTGGCATGTCACGTTTATTTCAATGAAGGTGTTTACAAAAGGTGCTGTACCGAAAGCACGATGGGCGCAAGTGGAATTGTGAGCACTGCTTGGTCTCAGGTGCCCCGTGGCTGTGTGTGTTTGCTTCTGAATGTCTGTGCTCTGCGGTAGGAGCCCACTCTTCCCTCGCCTGATGGTTTCGAGAATGAGAATGTCTAAAAATGTGTGGCTCTGGAGTGACGTCCCTTGGTGACTGGGGAGAGCCCTTCCCCTTGGTGGAGAGCTGGAGCGCCCCCCTGAGGTGGGCCTTCTATTCCAGCACCCCCTGGAAGCCCAGGCTGAGCTTTCACCTTAATGCCCTGCTGGTTTGACTTACTGCCCTTCCTGTTCTGCCTCCGCTGTTCCTCCCAGATTCCTCCTGGGAGCTCTTCCTTTTGCAGTCCCTTGTACGCCAATGTTTTCTCAGAGTCTGATTTCAGCCACAGCTACGACATGATACAACACTGTAATTCATCCCGGTAACTTGGTGATTACAAAAATATATGCTTACTGAGCACCTTCTTAGATACTGTTCAGAGCCTTTTATGGAAAGCAAACACTATCTCATTTAATCCGTAATCCAACCCTTTGTGGATAAAGAAGCAGGGGTGTAAGGAGATGAAGGAATTGTCCAAAGATTTCATGGTAGCTTAGCAATAATTAAAGACAAAGCCCAGTTGAACCTAAAATTCCTGCTACAGTTTACTTCATCAAACTCTAGGTATAGGGAATATGTTTCTCTACTTTTTTGCTAATTTTTTCTTACTTTTTCTTTTCTTCCCATCCTTTTTCAATCATGCTAGCCCAAAGGTAAATCTGAGGAGAGAATCATGTTCTTCCAACAGAGAGATCAGAAACAAAAACTCCGCTCACAGCTTGGCAAGTACAATGGTAGTGACTGATCTCTGGCTGCCGCTCCAAATGTCAGCCAGTCCTGCCTCTGCCTCGGGGGAAGGAAGTATCATTCACCACACATCCTATCAGTTTTGAGGAGTGAAGCGAGCTGTCAAAACAGGATGCCATGACTCGGTGAGGGTGAACAAGGACAGGTTCTGGTGGTATTTCTGCAGAAGGCCAGTGATTTGAAGATAACTTTGGATGTCTGTTGGTCATTTCATTACAGTCACAGCACACTGACAGGGTCACATGCACACATGTTGAGAGGTAATTCTGTTGCTCGGCAAACATAATAGAAAATGATAAACATAAATCTAGAGTCGACCATATTTCTGGCTGTAAGGTAAGGCCTACTGCCTGTAGGTAAATTCTGATTTGGTAACTAGTGTGTTCCTGTACTGAATGCTGTACATAATTGTAACCCAATGCTAACTATTTTTCTATCTTCACATATCTAAATAGGCTTCCTTACACCAGCATTACCACAAACACATGAGTAACATATGCTGCTTCAGCATTACAATGGTTCTGAGGTTACTATGGGATAGGATCATTTCAGTTTCATTATAATCTGACAGGGTTACCACTTTATAGGTTGATAGAACAGCATGCAACTGTATTTAATTCCACACAAAGTGTTTAAAGCATCTGGTACATGATAAATGTCAACTAGGAAGAGGCTGAGGGTAACTGCAGTATACGGATGAGATATCCAGCAAAGAAGGACCCAAGAAAGAATTTGGAACACAAACTTGAGGACATTGGGTCTGTGTTGGAGAGGCACAGAAGGCTCCAAGCGTAAAGCAACACTTAAGCTGCAATGAAAGATGGTTGTGAGTTTCCCAGACAGAAGGATTTAGGATAATGGGGAAGGTGAGTTGGAAGGTTGACGTATTTCAGGTGATGGCAAAGAGATTCCGGAAAGGTCCAGAGGTTTGGGGATGCAGAGCATATTCTAGGAATGGTCCAGCTATGATGGACAGTGGTAAGGGAGGTGGCCATGGCTTAGTCAAGGTTTATTAAGCACGTTCTGTGTACTGCTTGCTGATGCAGTAACTATGGCAAAAGATGACAGAGATGAGTAGATGTAGCCTGTTATTCCTTCGTTCCTTACAAGTGAAAGAGGTGGATAAACAGATAGCTATAGCAATGTGAAATAAGGGGTGGCATGGGGACATGGGCCTGATAGAGCCAGGAAGACTATGGAAGAAGGGGCACTTGAACTAAGCTTTATAGATTAAAAAAAAAAAAAGGAGTAATGAGATTGGACCAATGATGGAGCGATTTTTCTTTTTAAATCAATCTAGGGAATTGGGACTTAATCTAGCAGAAAAGCTTGGATTCAGTGCGTGTTTGGGACGGAGTCACTACTAGACCTGTGTTTCAGAAAGACCCTTGAATAACAGGCTAAACATACGTTGGCCCTCAAGTCTCTGCCCCTCTTCACACTGAGTGATGTGGCTGTAGCCTGTTTTCAGATAGCGGTCCTGCTGCTCTAGCTGGCCACAGATTTAGCTCTATCACTGTGAATTGGTGCCTTTGGGGTGTTAAGCTTACAGGGGGCTGGACTAGGGCTGAGACGGAAGCAGAGAAAGGTTTCCAATGCACTCTACATCGCCTGCTCTCATTCAGTGCTCTGTAGCAGAGGGGGATGGGAGCGCTGCTCGCTGATGCAGTAACTATGGTAATGTGCAGGCTCCTGTTGTTTATGAAGTGCCCAAATGGATTAGAAGCACCTTTGAAAGTGCTTGCTCGCAAAGAGGTGGTGGAACCTGTCTCAATTGTCTGCCTCTGAAGAGCCTGTTTCCAAATGGGCACAAGCAGGGTTTCAGGAGGCTGAGTTTCAAAGGCAACCCCAGCCTTTCTGCAGAAAGAGGGGACAGGAGGGACACTCAAACCCTCCCTGGACCTCTCCCACTAAGGCCAGGCAGCTGTCTCTAAGCTTCCCCCAGGCAACCCACAAAGCAAAGGGCTTTGCTTTGAAACTAAGACTTTCCAAATGTGCGCATGCACACACACACACACACACACACACACACACACACACACACACATTTAGTGGCAGCAGAAAACTCAAGCTCAGAGATGCTACCTGATTTTCCAAGGCTACACAGCAAGAAGCAAGTAGCAAGATTTAACTGAAATGCAATTCTAACTTTATTTTTGAGAAAATCCAAATATTATCCATTGAAGACAAGTGGGAAAGATGGATTATTTGAAGAGTTCAAAGACTCTCCAAAGGTAGGACCAATAGAAGGATCTGAAAGAAGGGGACAGGACTATTTTGCTACCACACCGACTCACATGAAGAGAAATTATGGCTGATGCAGAGACCCCTGCTATGATGGTTTCCACTCAATGTCAGGAACATAGTGAATTTATTAATATCAAAGTATCTTGGAGAAACTCAACTCACATAAGGGGCAAGTCTTTGTTTTGCTTCCATTTTAAAAATGCAATTCATTTTTACATACAGTGCTGCTTGTTTTATGTTATGTTACTGAGCTTCCTTTATTCCCTCAATAAAGCTTGAGAAGAGAGCCTGCTCTCACTAGGGATTTGCACGCCTCCCACCCCATTCTCATATTTCTTAACACCTGTTGGGCAGCTGCTATGTTCTCTCCAAGCAGTGGCTGCATTTGCAAAGACTGAATTCTAACAATATGGAGAGTTGGTGATATACTTAAGGGATTTTCAATATGAACTGAACTGTAATAGACTGTTGGAAGCACACGCTCATATTTCCTATGTACTTCTGTGGTCTCCATTAAGAAGTAATAAAAATATCAGAGCTCCTTTACTGGTAATGCATCTATGAGGCTTTTCTTACTCCTGTATGTAAGCACATAATACAATATTTCTATGTAGCTTTCTCTGTGCCGATGTGTATGCACATCTATGGCTGCTGGTGCAATAGTGATCTCTCACTTGCATGACAGGAATGGCTAACACTGAACATGAAGATGTCTGGCATTATCCTAAGTATGCTGAATTTAATGGTGCAGTGAAACTCCAGACAGCCTTAACAGGTAGCTACTCTTATAACCCCTATGTTGTGGAAGAGGAAGATAAACCTCAGAGAGGTTAAGCAGCTCACCTCAGACCACAGAGTTTGTAAGCAGCAATGCCAAGAGTTCAGATTGGGTGTGTGAATTTATATTCCTTAGTCTTAACTGGTGCGTGATACCTAACATTTAACTTGTTATGATAGATTGATTAAGTTACTTCCTCAGTACAAGGAGATCACTATGCCTTTAATTTGCAGCAAGCCATTGAGGTAAGTAGGTACACATTATCTGTCATTATTAATATAATGTTCCCAACATAAAAGTGACACTCAAAAAACTAAGTGACATTTTAAAGTTCATGTAGTTAGTAAGCGTGGGAGTAAGAACAACCTGCACCTTTGTTTCACAGATACTTATTATAATATATGGGGTATGGGATAATATATAGTGTGGGGTATAAGGCTTAAAGTGCATAGTACTTAGGTGTTCATAAATTATATATTCAAATCTATATTTACATATAAATTATATTAAAATTATTTGGAAATGGCATTTAAAGACAAATTCATTTAAAGAAACAAGAGCACTATCCAGTTCTTCTCATATATGTTTACTTTAGAACCTTTTACAATTAAAATGCCTGCCCTGGGAGGAAAGGTAAAAGATATTTTATAGTCTGAAGGAATTAAATTCCATATTTCTTGTGAAAACAGAATTCATTGCTTAGTGACAAAAAGGTTACAGGTTTCTTGTAATACTCCAATAAGCCAGGTTATTAAAATTTCCGAGCCACTCTACATTCCACAAATACTTTATATATCTGTAGAGGTTTGAGAGGAATGAGATGAAAGATCTCTTGAGTCTGAGCTCTGCTCCTAATTCTGCTAGAGAATGGTCTTTGATAACCAGGAATTAGTTCCTTATTCTGAGCTTCGAGTTACTTCTTTTAAAAAAGACTCTAAGGATATCATTAATAAATATTCAAGTGACCTTGGAATTCTAATCAACATGTATTCACTACTTAAAGCAATAAATGTGATTAAATGGGTGACTGCTACTTCCAAGTACGACACTGAACATCTACGAATCCATCACCTAACATGACTCTGAAAGAATCAGGCAAAAGGAAAGTGTTGGCTTGGTCACTTCTTTCTGCATTTGGGGATCCATTCATACTTCCCTGAAATAATTACTGAACACCAACTGTGTCCCAAGTACTCTGTCCAGGCACCACTGTTGTGGATAAGAGAAGGGGGGGGAGGGGAGATCTGGGAACCAACACATCAGTGTCTTACCCCTCATAGAACTTATACAGAAGTTAAGAAAGCTGGACCTTAAGTAATGACTATGACTATATGATGTCAAGAGTTACTAAGCACTTTGGTGGAAAAGAAGGCAGAGTATGAGTGGAGAAAAAGATGTGGAAGGGTACTGTATTTTTCACTTGATAACACGTTTGATTTGAACTGGTATAAGCCCATATGAAGTGTCCACCTAATTTGGTTAAAACAGTTAACTTGCTTAAGAAGGATTCATGTATTTCAGTATTGGTGCTGCCCCAAGTCTAAAGGGTGGTGTTTTGTAATAATGAGATATAAAATATGAATAACAGTTGCATTCTGATCTAAATTGGTACCAAAAGTTTTCAGATAGCAAATTCTGGAGCTTTATCAGCTGGTTTTAAGAAAAGGGGCTGGTGTGGGAATGTAATGAGGGGAAGGAATAAATGTGATTCTGAATGAAAATAAAAGAGCATGTATATAGGGGGTAGGGAGGTGTGGGTGGGTAGGGATGTGGATAAAAATGAGAATTAACTTGTGTCATATACTGGTACAAATTCCCCAATGTTATGTGTGATTGTGAGATGTATATAAAATGTACCAATAAAGACTTCAATTAAAAAAGAAAGAAAAGAAAAGGGGCCGGCCTGGAAATACAAATGTGAAAGTCATCACCTGATGGATGACATTTTGATAAAGCCAAATGGGTGAGTGAGATTCTGCAGGGGCTTGATACAGGCGGCAAGATTACTATCAATAACAAAATGATGTTGCCTAGAAAGGAAAGAAATCACTGCAAGAGCATGACAGGAGGGAGTGATTATCTGGGTGAGAACCAGCTGGTGGGTGAAAGGCCAGGAATGAGCATGTGAAAGAAACAGTGATATCAAGAATCTGTTCTCTTTCTCATCATCATTACCAGGATTCATTGTACTGAGTGCCATCCTGAACACATCTGATCCCACATCTAAAGTAGTTGCATAATTATTGATACTTGGGTCATTGAAATTACTTCCCTTGCTAGGATGAGAAGTGCATTCCGTGGAGGGAGGGTATACCACTAAAAACATTAAACCTCCAAGCCAAAGGTCTATGTTCAGTGTCCACACCCAGTTATGGTAACTCACACTTCTGTAGGCCAAATGTTGCTAGGTTACCTAACATCATCATATCTCAGTTTCCTCATCTGAAACAAGGAGCCTGTTCATAACAACCTCAAATATGTATCAGACATTAAAACAATAACTTGAATAAGGATTTGGGTACAGAAAGAGTCCTTCAAGTTCTTCTCTTTTTCTAGGGAAAATGGACAACCTCAAAGGGAACCCTCATAATAAGACAAAACATCACCTGAATGCATCCTTGGGAGATCTGACTAAGGCTCTGGGCCTGGCAGCTCGTTTTGTACCATCTGAAGCTACATCCCACAGCTTTCAAAGCAGAGATCAAATCCAACAGCCCAAACTTCTGTGTGTTTCAATTCAAACAGTCTTTGTAGAGGGTTGGCCAATTTCTTTTTTCCCATGACATCACTCAGTCTCATGACTTAACCATCCCTTGAATTGATTTGAGTTTGCAGCCCATGGAGCAAATAATTTTTCTCATTCTTTCATTTAAAACATTTTACAAGTCTTGCAACTAGTATTTCAAGACATTCTTATTCAGGGCACTGTTATTTATGGAAAATTACAGACACAATGCTTAGGATCTGGACTCTTCAAAAACCATGTAAAATGTCTTAGATTTAATACTGAAATGCTACATAAGAAATGTGAATTGAAAATGTAAGTAATAGGTGCGTGTGCGTGTGTGTTTGCACAATATAGTGTATCAATCGTTCAACTATGTCCCAATTTGGGTAGCTTCATATTCCAAAAGTGAAGTTTAAATCACAAGAATAAAATTAATAATTTATTTTTTAGGTAACTTGAAGTTATAGAAAAGTATCATAATATTTTCATACCTTTAGGGAAAAATTGCATGTTACATTAATCTGAGGAAATAAAACACTGCTCTTTAGAAACTGTAGTTACTTCTTTTTTTGTCATTCTTTTTGGGGCAGTGTATTCTGTGTTTGGCTTATTGTTTATTCATCTCATCCATCCATTTCTCCAAGTTATTTAAAAAGCGAGGAAGAAAGTTATCACAGATGTTTCCATATTCATAATTTATCCTACTATACGACCTTATACCCTTAGGACCTGGCATATTGTATGTGCTCAGTAAAGCTTACTGGCCTAGTTATGTGTTGAAATCAAGGTAGACGGAGCAGGGCAAAGGTATCGGAAAGCCCAAGATATGCTTGGCTCATCCTAAGGAGAACTATCCAATTGTTGCTTTCAGAGGAGCAATGTTCCCAGAACCTCTTGGTTCTAAAAGAAATGTGAGACACAGTTGCTACCAAAGAGGGGATACATTTAAAGCTGTTCAAATTCTGGACCACCTTATTTCCCAGAATACTGAAGCAGGCACAGGTAGGGCATGGTATACTGTTTTCCTGCTGGAACACAGGTGTGACACCTGAACGAAGGCATGACATTTTGACAATGTATGCTGATGAGCCAATATGCTTGGAATGGGAAATAGAAAGCCTGAAGGACATTGTGTCTTTGATGTCGTTGACAATGTTTATGATGAGACTACTTTAAATCCTACTTATATAAGCCATAGGAAATCAAGGAGTTTATTTGTCTTTGTTGTTATTGATGTTTTTGTATTCCTGACCAAAGTGAGGTCTGACTGCTACATCATGGAAGAAGGTAGTTAAAAATGGAGGGAAGATCAAAACTGTTTCACTAAGGACATTCAAGAAATGTGTACCTAAGAAACTGAACAGATTCTGGGAAGAAAGTGACAAATCTAATAATAAAGAATTCCACCATCACCAGGTGAACAGTGAACATATACAAGATATGTACATCAGAAAGTCTAAATATAGATGGATGTTAGACTTATTACATTAGACCAGCAACAGCTTCTTGGTACTAAAGATGACACCAAAACCAAATTTAGAAAATGTGAAGAAATTGATGCCTAACATGTTCCTTCCATTATTTATTTATTAATCTCAGTGTTCTGACCAGCAATAGGGCTGGAAGTGACTCCAACTGAGCTTGTAGGAACTGCATGAAGATGGCATTTCTGACTGATTCAAAACATCTCCTTCTAGACTGTAAGGTGCTTCAAAGTAGGGAGCAGAAGGGAAGAAAGAGTTTGCATATTGGGCTTCAGTGGCTGCAGAGTTTTGTTGGGAGATTACTTCTAGGCAAGTGTACATGAGGCTACAAAGAACTGGGGATTTAGCTCAAGTGATACCACACCTACCTTGTAAGTATAAGGCTAGGAAGTGTTTAAACTGCCTTTTTTAAATTTTGAGATAAGGTCTTGCTTCATAGTCCAGGCTGGCCCTGAGCTCACTATGTAGCCCAGGAAAGCCTTGAACTTAGCAATCCTCCTGCCTCTGCCTCCCAAGTACTAGGATTACAGGCATGAGCCACCATGCTGAACAAAGCTGCTTTTAAGTAGCTTTGTAAAAGGCTTAATTTTAGATAAAGAATCAGAGAAAGAGCTTACACTTTGTCCGATGGTTATTTATAAATACATATCCAGAGATTTTCAAAAACTCTGTCTTTAAGATAATTTACTTAGATTTTTTCCCAGTCTCATTCAGTATTTTTTCTTTTTTTTCTTTTTTTTTTTTTTTTTTTTTTTTTTTTTTTTTTTTTTTTTTTTTTTTTTTTTTTTTTTTTTTTTTTTTTTTTTTTTTTTTTTTTTTTTTTTTTTTTTTGTCACTATGAGACTTAACGGCATGGCTGTAAACTCCAATCCTGTCCCTGAATTCTGTTTCTTAAGCAGAGATGTAAGGAGGTGCAGAATGAGTGAGACTCAGATTCCACTTCTCAACATGACGCTGTGGAAGCAGGTGTTTACAAAAGTACCTTCCAGTTTGCACACTCTATGATCCTAGAATACCACAGCACAGATTTTATTACCTCTCAGTCCTGAGACAGAATGGACCAGTAGGTAATTGCAAAGTTCATTTCCAGAACTGCAAAGTTCATTGTCTTGTGAATGGTTCCTTTATTTTGGTGGAATCTATTACTTTTGAGTTCTTTATATATTCTAAGTATTAGTCCCTGTTCAAGGAGTAGCTGGCAGAAATGTTTTCCTATTTTTTAGGTCATCTTGTCACCCTATCAATTGTTTCCTTTGCTGTGCAGAAGCTTTTAATTTGCGTATTCCCATCTGTTGATTCCTGATGTTATTTCTTGTCCAGCTAAGTTCTGTTCAGAGACGCCTTGCCTGTGCCTGTCTTCAAGAGTTTTACCTATTTCATTTCTCTTTTAAAATTGAGATCTTTGGGGCCGGAGGATTACCTCAGCGGTTCCGGCGCCTGCCTCGCAAGCTCAAAGTCCTGAGTTCGATCCCTGGTAACCACATACAATGCTGGGTGTGGAGGGAGACTCACGCCCACCAGCCATCAATACCACATACCACATACCACAGTGCCGGGCGTGGTGGCTCACGCCTGTCATCCCAGCACTCAGGAGGCAGAGACAGGAGGATTGCTGAGTTCCAGGCTTGCCTGGACTACATAGTGAGCTCAGAGCCAGCCTGAACTACAAAGCGAGACCCTGTCTCAAAAAAAAAAATTGAGATCTTTGATCCATTTTGATTTTAGTTTCACACATGATGAGATGTATGTAGCCAAATTTAATTTCAGCATGTCGGTAGTCACTTTTCCCAGTCTACTCTGGTTCCATATGAATTTTAGAATTGTCTTCTCTAGTTTTACGGAAAAATTTCTAGCATTTTGATGGAGGCTGCATTAATATTCTCAGGATAGATTGGTTTTCATCACTTTCTTAGGCAAATAATGCATCAACACTAATTAGGTCAACTTGGTTTTTGAGTTTATCTCATGGAGAATTTTAGAACACTAATAAAGATCTTTTTGTTTTTCCAAAGTCTGCAACAAGCATAGTTTTACTAAGAAAAATAAATAAAAAATAGAATTTCCATAAAAGCCCAATGTCTGGATGTTGCAACCAAATGAACTCAAATTGTCTCTTCTATTTTAAAAAGCTGCTTTGAGAATGATCTCACTGTGAATTATAGTACTCTAACCTAAATTCTAATGCACACCATCAAGTGTGATGGGCCATGTCCTAGTTTTATTACCTACTAGACATCAAACTCCACAGTGTATGATTTCATGCATCTTTTACTTACAGTACCTGGCCCATAGAAGATAATTATATTTATTTAGTGTATTTGTAGAAAAACTTTCCGTAAAAACTGAAATATAACATGAGGCCAGTAACTACTACTTCAAATCCATTCAGTATATAAGTAAACTAAGAAAAAAGTAGTAAACTGAATCTCAACGATGTAAATGTGAATCTGATGTAATAACATAGTGATGGCAGAGCTATGGGTTGAATTTAAGTACTTTAACTTCAGAAAAACACTAAACAGGTCTTATCTTTTAAAACATTATTTAAAATTATTTAATTGACCATTAAAATTATACATATATATGGGACACTGTATATCAAAGAGAATCTGAATTTTCGTGTTGACTCTAGCATTGTTTACAAAAGTCAAGACACAGAATTAACTGAAGTGCCCATGGCTGGATGAACAGGTAAAGAGAATAATACATAAACAAAGTGAATATTATTCAGCCTTACAAAAGAAGAAAATATTGCAGTTTGTCCCACTACATATATGCCTGGAAAACATCATGTTAAATGCTATAAGTGGAGCAATAAATAAATAAATAAATGCTGCATTAGCTAGTTTACATATGAACTCCATGAAGGTAGAGGTGTTTTTAGATGTAGAAAGTAGATAGTAATTACCAGAGTTGTAGAGCAAAGGGAACAAAGAGATGTGAGTCAAAGCGTACAACTTTGAAGCAACGAAAGGAACTGCTCATGCTCTCTTCTCATGACTCCCACTGAAACCACCTTTGCCTCAACATTCCAAGCCCATAACAAACAGATTTCCAACTGGAACGTGAGAACTGTCAGTCTCTGCATAGAAAAGGTATTCTTCTTTTTATTATTATGAAAAGTCATCTGCAACAAAAAATATCTGCCTCTGAGGCTAGCCTATGGTAATAAATATGCCTGATGCCAGTCCACCAAGAAAAGGAAAGACTGACAGAGAAACAAGACAGAGAAGTAGGATTTTACAAGTCAGGAGGCAAAGGGTCAGACAGTGGGCTCTAAGGAAGCTCACCTTTGCTGAGAGCTTTAAATAACTCCTTCCTTATCCTTGTCTGCTATGGTTACAATCTTCTGCTTACCAAGAGCTTCAAGCAGCTAATAACATGTCCAGAACATTCCTCAGTGTCCCCTGTGAGACTGAGTGAAGGGTATGTAAGAATCTCAGACCTGCTAGAGGTCTACACCTAAGATTTCCTTTTCCCTTGGTTTTGGTACCAGCAGTTCAACCATTTAAAACTATTTCTAAAACACATTTTATAAGACAGGAAGGAAGGCAATGTGTGTGTGTGTGTGTGTGTGTATGTATATGTGTATATATACAGCCATCAATTAGCCAAAGAGATTAGGGAAATGTTATTACATTAACTAAATAAAAAATATCACACATTTATTTACCAATGAATTATTCATTTTGGTCTCTCTTTAGTAAGAATCGCATAACAAGTTTGTGGACACGCCTCAGTGAACATGACATTTCTCTAGGAGAGTGTATTAGTTTTTCCTCTGGGGCATCATCATAGATAGATGACCTTTGATAAACAGAACTGGTTCCAAATAGCTGTAATCATTTTTAATGCTCAAATTGCCACTGCTTGGTCACTGGCAGCCCTCTAGAGACTGACCTATTTATTTTTTGAATGCTATGCTCAAGTACATTAGATAGTATTCTTTTTCATAAAAAGATACTGAGGTCATCTTTGGCTCTGCTTTCTTCGAATAGAAAATCAAATACTACAGAAATTATCTAAAGAACTATTCTTATCATTTTTGTAGGATAGTATTTGACACAAAAAACCCAGCTTTATTCTTTAAGATAATCACTAAAAAAGATGGATGCATTCCTATAAGTGAAAAATCTGCATTTGAACCAAAAAATTAGTACTTAATTTGTAATCATCACTTCTTTAAAAAATTGATTTTATTGGTACATTTTATACATAGATTATGTTCACATTCAATATTGAGAATTTGTAACCTGTACATGACACATCCTAATTCTCATTCTCCCCCTTTTTCCTGCCCTTCCTACAATCCCCACTCTGTATATGTAAGCTTTGTTTCCTTTTTTACTATCAATTTTTTTCTTCCCTTCTTTACTTTCCCCTACCTACTCTTTCCCTTTTCCTTTTGCACATTTTCTTCCTATTTTACACTACTTATCATACATTTTGTAATTCATTTACAGCTTCATTTTTTTCATAGTAGAGAAAAGATAACGACACATCTGTGTCCCATTATTTCACGTATGAGTGTGTCCTTTAGGTACATACATTTGAGTATAAATGACTCAAATTTATCATCCTTTATGGCTGAGTTATACTCCATTTTATATTAAAATCATTATCCACTCTCGCATTGATGGGCATCTGGGCAGTTTCCAAGATTTAGCTATTACAAAGAGCTGCTATAAATATGCGTGCACATATGTCGCTGTGGCATGATGCTTTTAATCCTTTCATGTGTATACCTAGCAGGGAACAGCAAGGTCAAACAGGACTCTAATCCTAGTTTTTAAAGAAATCTTCACATTAATCTCTACAATGGTTGCACCAGTCTACATTCCCAAAGACAGTGATGCTTTTTCCCCACAGTACCACCAGTATTTGTTGGTTGATTTCGTGATAGCAGCCATTCGTTGTGGAGTGAGATGGAATTTCAGTGCTGTTTTCAGCTGCATTTCTTGAATGACCCATGATGTGGAACATTTTTTCACATTTTTTTTGCCGCCCTTACTTCATCTGAAAAGTGTCTGTCATTTCAGATGCCCATTTTTGAATTGGTTCTTTAAACCTGGAGGGAGGCTGGCTTGTTTAAGGTCTTTATATATTCTAGATAGCAGGGCCTTTGTCTGAGAAACAGCTGGAAAAATTTTTTTCCCATACTATAGGTTGTTTTTGCTCAGCTGGTGGTTTCTCTTGTTGTGCAGAAGCTTTTTAATAAGATGAGATCCCAGTTTTTGTTTCCTTCTGCTACTTCCCTTGGTTTTGAGGTTTTGTTCATAAAATCTTTCCCTATGCCAATGTCTTCAAGAGTTCTACCTAACCTATTTTGCAGTATGTTTAGTGTTTCTGTTTTAATAGTAAGGTCTCTGATCCACTTTGATTTTAGTTTGTTGCATGGAGAAAGAGATAGATCTAGCTTTAATCTCTGGCAATTTGAAACCCAGTTTTATCAGCACTATTTGTTAGAGGCTATCTTTCCTCCATTGATGGTGTTTGGATCCTTTGTAAAAAATAAGGTGGTTTAGTATATCTGTGGTTATTTCTGGATTTCTAGACTGTTCCACTGATCCTCAGGTCTGTTTCTTTGCCAGTACCATGCTTTCTTTTATTGCAATGGCTTCATAGTATAGTTTCAAATTGAGGGTTGTGATACACCTTGTCGTGATCTTGTTGCCTAGCATTGCTTTTGCTATTGTAGAACTCTTGCAGTTCTAGATAAATTTTTGGATTATTTTCTCTAGCTCTGTGAAATATATTGTTGGGATTGCATTGAATATACATAGTAGTTATGGCAGTAGGGCCATTTTGATGATGTTGGTTCTTCCTACCCAAGAATGAGGGATGTCTTTCCATTATCTGATATCCTCTTTAATCTCCTTTTTCAGAGTATTGTAGTTTTCAGAGTAGAGGTCTTTCACCTCTTTTGTTAAATTGATTCCTAAATATTTCACTGTTTGGATGTTATTGTGAAAGGAGTTGATTCCCCAAGTTATCTTTCAATGAGTCTGTTGTTCATGTATACAAATGCTATTGATTTTTTGAGTGTTTAACTTGTATCTAGCTATCCTACTAAATCTGGCAATTAAGTCTAGCAGTTTTTTGGCTGAGTTATATAGAGTATCATGTCATCATCAAGTAATGACAGTTTAACAATCCTTTCCTATCTTTATTCTTTTTGTTTCTTTCTCTTGTCTAATTGCTATGGCTAATATTTCCAAAGCTATATTGAACATGAATGGTGATCGTGGATATCCTTGTCTTGTTCTTGATCTTAGGGTGAAAGGTTTCAGTTTTTGACCATTTAGTATGATCCTGGCTGTTGTTTCTCATAAATAGGTTTTATGAGTTTGAAATAAAGACAATCTATTTCACTTTTCTGCTTTAATCATGAATGTGTGTTGGATTTTGTCAAATGCCTTTTTTGCATCTACTGTTAACCATATTTTTAAATTGAGTTCTTTACTGATACATTTTATATACACATAATGATCACACTCAACATTGGGAAATTTGTACCAGTATATGATATGAGTTAATTCTCATTCTTACCCATTTCCTTATCCACACTCCAACCTCCCCCCCATACATGTATAATTTTCTTTTTTTCTTTCTGACCATATGATTTTAGTCCTTGAGTCTGTTAATACAGTGTATTACATTTATTGACTTATGTATATTGAGCCACCCTTGCATCCTTGGGATGAATCCAACTTGATCAGGGTGTATGATCTTGATGATACTCTGTATTCTGTTTGCCAGGATTTTACTGAGGATTTTTGCATCAGTGTTCATTAGGGAGATTGGCCTATAGTTCTCTATTTTGGTTGGGTCTTTCTCTGCTTTAGGGATCAATGTAATGGTTGGTTCTAGTAATGAATTTGAGAGTACTGCTTCCCTTTTGATTTCATTAAAGAGTTTGAAGACTAATGATATTAGCTCTTCTCTAAAAGTCTTGTCTAAAAGAATTCAGCAATAAAGCCATCAGGACCTGGAGTTTTCTTTGTTGGTAGGGTTTTAATTATATTTTCAATTTCACATATTGATATTGGGGCATTTTAGCATTTTTAAATATTTTTCATTCAACTTGGGAAGTTCTTATGTGTCTAGGAATCTATCCATTTCTTCTTATTGGAGTAGAAGTTCTCAAAGTAGCTGTTTATTATCCTCTGAATTTCTGTTGGACCTGTGGTGATTTCCCCATTTTTTCATTCCTGATTCTATGAATCTGTGCCTTTCCTTCCTTTTTTGATAAGACTGGCCAAGGGTTTGTCAATTTAATTTTTTCTTTCAAAAAACCAACACTTCAATTTGTTCATTTCTTTGTATCATTCTAAGCATTAATTTCTGCCCTAAACTTTATATTTCCTCCCTTGTATATGGTTTGGGTTTATCTTTCTCCTATTTTTCTAGTAGTAGTTCAGCATTAGGTTATTTGGGCTCGCTCTGTTTTCCTACTATGGAAATTTACTGCTATGAAGTTCCCTTATAGAACTGCTTCATTATGTCCCATAAATTCTTGTATGTTGTATTGGTATTATCATTTAATTTTAGAAACTATTTAATTTCTTCTTTGACCCATTGGCTGCTCAGGAGAGTGTTATTCAATTTCCATGTGCTTATACGGTTCTTGGAATTTCTTTGCTATTGATCTTTAATTTCCAGGCACTGTGATCTGATAGTATACAGGGGATAACTTCAGTTCCTTTGCATTTAAACATACTCTATGAACTAGTGCATGGTCTATTTTGAAGAATGACCCATGAACAGTTGAGAAAATGTGTACTCTTGACTTCGTAGGGTGAAATATTCTGTAGATATCTACTAAGTCCATTTGTTCAAAAGTTTGGTTTAGTTCAAGTATTTCATTATTGATTTTTTGTCTAGTCAATCTGTGTATTTGTGCCAGTGGGGTATTGAAGTTTCCCACTATTATTGTATTAGTGCTTATCTGGCTTTTCATGTCCATTAATATTATTTTATATAGTTGAGTACACTAGAATTTGGTGCATAGCTATTTATGAATGTCATCTCTTCCTCTTGGATTACTCCCTGTAGGGATGTAGTATCCTTCTTTATCTATCTTAATTTGTTTTGTATTGAAATTTACTTTGCCTACAAATAAGACAGACATTGCTGCTTTTTTGTGGTTTTTCTGTTGGAGAATTGTTTTCCATCCTTTTACTTTCAGTCTATGGATTTCTTTCTGGATTAAGTGTGTTTCTTGTATACATGATATTGTTAGATCTTGCTTTTTAATTGATTCTGCCAGTCTGTGTCTTTTAATTTGCATACTGAGGCCACTGTCATTAATGATTATAACTGAAATGTACTGATTTCACTCAGTCATAATCTTTTCCTGTTCTCAGCTCTTTTATTCTTTAATTTTCCCCCTTTTGATTTAGTTTCTTGCCTTGCCCAATGAGTTCACTCTGCTCTCACGTGATAGTGACATTCATTGTCTTTCTCTAAGGTATTATTTAGAATTTTTTGGAGTACAGATTTTATATTTGTGAAGTTCCTTAGGTGTTCTTTGTCATGGAAATATCTTATTTCCCCATCAATTTTGAAGGATAGTTTTTCAGGATATTTTGTTCTAGGTTGGAGGTAATTTTCTTTCAGGGCTTGAAATACTTCACTCCAGGCTCTCCTTGACTTGAGTGTTTGCATCAAAAAGTCTGATGCAATTCTGATGAGTTTTACTTTGTATGTGATTTGTTTCTTTTTTTTCTGACTGCCTTCAATATTTCATTCTTCTGTTAGGTTTCTTGAATCTTGGTTATTATATTTTTAGGTGTGATTTTTTTTTTATACCACAGCCACTTGGAGTCCTATATGCTTCATTTATCTGTCTGTCAGATTCTTTCCCTTTTCCTGCGAAGTTGTCTGCCATTGCAACTGTGAACAGATTTTAAATACTTTTTGCACTGTCTCCTGTTTCTACACTGACTCAAATCTGTCTTATGGTATTCTTCTTTGTATGATTTAGCAGCTGCTGGATTGATTTCTTGTGATCCCTTGCTATTTTCCATAAATTATTCCTTTCCTATTCATTCAATCTTATCTTTTATGTCTGATATTCTGTCTTCACATTCATTCATCCCATTTCACTAATTTTCATTGGAGTACGGATTCTATTACTTTGGTAATCTGAGTTTCTGTCATGGTCTTGATCTCCCCTTTAGTGTCATTAATCATATCTTCCATTTTGGGCATCTCTGTTTGTATCTGAGAGATTATTTCTGTTTCCATTTTACTAGATCCTCTTTTTTTTTTCTTTTTACCAGGTCAGAGAGTCCTAGTGTTTGAGCTTTAGTTTGCTCTATTCCTGTTTTCCCTGGATTGCCTGTGGTGATGATCTTTGTGTCTGAGTTTTTGAATTTTTTCTTATTTCTACTTTTTTGTTGTTGCTAATGTTTTTGGTTTAATTCCTTGTCTGCTGTCTGGGGAATGTTTATGGCAAGTATCTTTTTTTCCTAATATCTGGAACCCTTAGGAGATAGCTACTTCCTTCTTAGATCTGTAATGGCCCTTAAGTGATCTCAGTTCAAGCACACCATAGAATTCTTTTATTTTTATTTTTTTTTTTTGAGACAGGGTCTCACTTTGTAGTTCATGCTTGCTCTGAGCTCACTATGTAGCCCAGGCAAGCCTCAAACTCAGCAATCCTCCTGTCTCTGCCTCCCAAGTGCTGGGATTACAGGCGTGAGCCACCACGCCTGGCACCACCATAGAATTCTTAAACAGAACAATCCCATCATGGAATTCTTAAACAGAACAATTCCATCACTTTGGTTGACATAATAAAATCAGTATCATCAATAGTATCAAACATAACATAGGAAATGACAAGATTTGACAATTACTATTCTGATACCTTTCACTTCATGAATTGGATCTATGACTGTATACCAAAATTTAGAACTAACCAGAAATATGTTTACAACATACAAGTCCTTCAACATAGCAGCTTCACCCTTTGGAAATAAAGGGTCATCAGGGAGTTAGGGTAGTAGAGATAGAGGAAGAGAGGGAGAAATTACAAATAAGGCTAGAAGATGTAGAAAGATCTCATAAACCCTGGGAAACTGATAGAGGCTAAAGGACAACAGAGGCAGAAGAGACAAATACAAAACAGAACATACTAACAACAGCAGGAACATAAGAAACTGTATTCACTCCCCTATAATGATACAGAAAAAAGAGAGACAGTAGGGAGGAGTGAAATGAATTAATTCTGGAAACTGTTTCTGAGCAGAGGACAAAAGGATGAAGGAACAAAAGAAGAATAGGGGTATCCAGAAGGAACAAGCCAGCAGAAGATTTTTTTCCCTCTTCTGTAAAAATAAGACTAGTTGAGAGAAGCAAAAACCCAAAAGTGGACAGACTCAGCAACAAGAAAGTACAGAAATGAAGAATCAAAGAGAGGTCAGAAAAAAGGAACAGAATAATAACAGCAACAGAAGCAGAAAAAAAATAAAAACCCTACACTACCGAAAGGGCCCTTCACAGCATGGATCTGCTGTCTCCTATAGCATGGACAGTAGCACACAGTTTGGAGTTGACTAGTCATAGGGAGGCGGCCATATCATGCCCTGTGTATAATGTCTGAGTTGAGCTCAATGAACTCCTGCAGGCTTTAACTCTGCAAGAGTCCAAGGTCCTGTAGGTGGGACTCACCCTACAAACTCACCAGTGGCTATAATCAATAGGATTTCTTCACTCCTCCAGTGGGTGTTTTTTTTCTTTTTGTGGAAGACAGAACAATCATGCACCAAAGGCCTCTGTCTAAGTCCCAGCCCTGCCATCTCACTTATTCAGTGTGTGGAGACAAGTAAACGGAGTCTCTAGGGGCTTCTCCCCACATACCAGTCTCAGTGTGGGCAGAGAAGTGTGTGGATTTCTGTAGGCTCCTCCTCCCCTGGTGATTGTGTGAGAGCTCAGAGCCCCACTGCTGTGGGGAAGGCAAGTGAATCTACACCAGGGTTCTGCTGGCACAGCTGCTGTCCTTACTCAACATGGGCAGAGAAATAGATTTGTAGTCATCACTTCTAATAATTTGACCTTTACTGAATTTTTATGATTCTTTATGAGTTTATATTTCAGTATTCACACTTCTGCACAAAATATTAGCAACTGTCATAATCAATGCAGTATTAAAATTATCATTGTCTCTACTCACTAAAAGTATTAAGAAAAAGTCTGGAAGAATATATTTGCAAAATATATATCTCACAAAATGATAGAATCTAAAATAGATGAAGAACTCCTATAAAGTCAGTGATAGGAGGAAAAGTCACTCAATAAAAGGAGACAAAATATTCAACATACATTTTAGAAGTGAATATGTGCAAACGGATAGGGGTACATGAGAATGTGTTCCACATCATTAGTCATTAGGGAAATACAAACTAAATCTACAGGGAGATACCACTGCACATTCATCAGAGTGACAAAAATTTTTACGAACAGATATATTTGTACTTTGAAAAATTTGAACAGTAATTTGTACTGTGAAAAAAATATCTAGCCAATTCATGTAAAACTAAACATGGACATAACTATGCTCAAGCAATTCTAATCCTTATATATACCTAAAATAAAACACAAAATACTTGTGCAAGAATTTTGGTAAGAATTATATATATATTATATATATATATATATATATATAATTATATATATAATTATATATATCTATATAATATATATATAATTATATATATATATATGGAAGTATCTCAAGTTTATGCATAAATAAATTATAATATATTTGTACAATGGACTACCATTTTTATGTACAAAGAAAAAGCAACATGGAAAGGAGAGAAGGGAAAGAAAAAATGAGAAAATGAGGGGAAATGGAGAAAAAGCTTTTTAAAATTTATATAAGGAGGAGCAAAGGGGTTGGAGGGAGAGAAGGAAAATGGAAAAAATAAGAGCCAAGATGTATCATCTATAGGCTGCTTGTTTCCCACTCTATCCCTTTCTCTCACGCACAGCATACACTACATTCTGCGCCAAACTATAGAGCATTATCATCACTGGAGAAAGTCACTGTGTCCCTTTGTAGTCTCCCTACTGTTCATGGAAAAGGCAGTTTCCATTTTGAGGTACACATTTGTTTATCTTTAGTAGATGCTGTCAAGTGTTTTTCCAAAAGTCTTGTAAAAATTCAGACCACCAACTCGTTGAGTGCATCCTAGTTCATCTTCTATCTCAGCAACTCTTAGTTATGTCAGCTATAACTATCCTTGCTCCTATAAAATAATGTGGTATCAAGTCTTAGTTCCCATTTTCTTTCAAAAGCATTATAAAGGCTCAATGGACATGAGGAAGCCTATTATGAAAGCTGGAGATTTTTCACTTATTTTTTTCCATTACTATAATGTCTTAAAATAGGATTAAAAAACAACAACTGCCACTGTTGTCCTATTACAGTGGAAGCACTGGCCTGCTGTGACCTACTTTTTAGTTGGAAGTGGGAGTCCCTGATAAACATTTTAAAGCAACTAACTTCACACCAGTGCCCTATGTGCTACTTCCCAGTGTAATTACAATAAAATCCAGATAAAACTGGTTGACAGCCAGCTTCTCCAATTCCATCAGTGACTGGCCTTAGTCCTTTATTCTCTGGCCACCAGGCCCTTCCCTCTGCCCCTTGACAAAGCAGTTCCTAGACTCCTTTTCTTGGGTATCACTAGAAATCTGACTTCTTGTGATTCAAATCTCTTGGAACATCAGTTCCTCTGAAGGGCATTTCTTAATCAGCCCAAGTAAGATAACTCATAGAAGCTAATCCTCCCTGTTGCCCTCTTTTATTTCACACATGGAATCTACCACTTTCTGAGTTGTCATGTGTCTGGTAAAAGCTTATTGTCTGTTTTCCCAGTATAATGAGGGCTCATGAGAGTTAAGGCTTTTAGTGTTATTCTTCACTGTTTTGCAGTGCCTGGCACTTATTAAGCACTCAATAAATACTTATGAAGCATCAAATAAAAAAATCAAAGCATAAAAATGAAACGGCAGAAACAACAGATACGAAAACATTAAAACCTGGTGATAGAGCAAGGTTCTCAAAGAAAGCTACCAAGCTGGGAAGCATAATGACAAACAGATTTGTTTATGCATAAAATTGTGAAACTTCTGTGTAGTAAAATTCTCCACAAGCAAAACTAAAAGAAAATATTTATTGCATACATAATTAACAAAGACTCAGCTCAGTTACATGTTTAAAACCAATATTGAAAAGAGTCACTCTCCTGATTCAGTGGTGCCCAGACATGCTTTACACTTGATCTTAGCCAAAAGGCCGAGAAGCGATCCAGACATGCTTTAGAATAAGTAAATGATGTAGAATAAGTAATCTCTGGAGAAAACAATGGAATACTACAGACAATCTTCCAATAGGGAAGAGGGTATAAGCTATAAAAAGATAGTTTGCATATGCATATTGTTGGTAAAAAGATATGAAAACATGCTGAAACTTATTAACAACTTTAAAAATCTCTATTTACAAAGTGAAATACAATTATGTTGCCCATAAAGCTAGCACCAGTTTTTAAAAACTGTAGTTATTTGGTATGCAGTCATGTGGGGAAAGTAAGTTCTCTGTGACATAATGTGTGGAAATCCAAATTGTGACATTTCTGGAGGCCAAGTTGTAATGTCCATCCAAATTTAAATGTATAGATCCTTCAACTGAGCAACTGCATTCCTATGAATGAGTAGTTCCTACTAATAAGCTCAAATATTTATGCAAAAATGTCCATGCATATTAATGCAATATTATTAGAACAATGTAGTAATAATAAAAGAAAGCAGCTTTAACAATTTATACTAATGGGGTTCTATGTGACCATTAAAAAGGTAAATCTGAGTTTTCTAATGTACAATCATGTCTATCATGCATTAGGAGAAAAACAAAGTTGAAAAATCAGTATGTGTACCTTGAGTTCTTTAAAGAAAAACATTCTAATCTGCAATTACAGATTCTGATTAACTCTGTGGCTGAAATAGCAAATATATCTTATGGGTCTATACAGTAATATTTTGGTTCACAAAATGCTTCTCTTTGCAATTTATTTCACAAATAAAATAATTCAGCAAACTTTTGCTTCCATTTGCAAACTCCACATCACATGACAAATACAACCACAGCCATCTTTCCCACACATATACAAACCCAGCCATCTTTGCCAAAATTGTAAAATTCAGTTCATAAACTGAGGTGTCGCTGTAATAACAAAAAGTCAAATAACAGGATTCCATATCAGTTTCCTAAACTGATGAGAGGAGAGAACAATCTGTTTTTTTCTCATAAATTTCTGTCTTGTTACTCAGCAAGAAAATCTTTTATGGAAACCTCACATGAAATTTGTCTGCATTTCATAGTCCAGACTATGGCACTGGGCCACACCTCACTACACAGAAGTAGCAAATGTATTATACAAAGGAAAATGAGATTCTGTGGCCAGTCTAAAAATGTTATGATCTCTACTCAGAATTGAAGGAGGAGACTTCTATCTTAAAAATCAAGGGAATCACTGCCCACAAAAGGACTAGTTATAAAATAAAAAGTTAATAATATGATCTCTTTAAAATAAAATACTTCTATTTAACAAAAGATGCCATAAAATACTGAGAGAAGTGTCAAGAATATAGCTCAGGGGCCAGAATGTAGTTCAGTGGCACTATGCCTGCCTGGTAAGTGCAATGTACTGAGTTCAATCCCCAGTACCGCCAAGAATGGGATAAAATATTTATAATATGTATTTGTCTGATAAAGGACTTGGAGCTAGAAGACAGGGTTCCTACAAATAAAAAGGAAAAGCACAACTAATTAAAAATGAATAAATGATTTTGACACTTCAGAAAAGAGATGGTGAAATAGTCAATAAACATATATGACAAGCTTATCAACATCATAATTCATTGGCAAAGATATAATCTAAAACCACAGTGAAGTCCACTATATGCTGCTAGAATGGCTAAAGTTAAATCAATTGATGATCCCATGTTTTAATGAGAATGCAGAACAAGTAAGATCTTAAACATTTCTGATGGTCATGCAAATAGGTTTTGGCCTTTTAGAAAATTCTCCTGTGAGAATCAACTAGTTAAACTTACAAATACCCTATGACCCAGCAGTTCTATGCCCACTAGAGATAGAGATAGATATAGAAATAGATAGCTAGGTAGATAGATAGGGAGATGGATAGAGATAAAGAGATAGATAGATAGACAGATAGATAGATAGATAGATGATTGATAGATAGATGATAGATAGAAGGTATCTAATCTATAAGTGAATGAATACATTTTTGTATATTACACACAGTGAAACTACATCACAATGAAAGTAAATAAACTTCTGAGCCATGTAATGAAACATGAATTAACATTATAGAAGTACTTGTAGAAGCCAGAGATTAAAGACTATCTGCAATACTATTTATGTGGGGCACAGGAGTGGGTGATAGGCAGCTCCTGAGACAGAGCCCAGGGTTGTGACTGACTTCAGAAGATACAGTCTAGGGCAGGACAAGGCCTCCTGGGATGTACATGCTCATCTCCTGGGCTGGTAGGATGAAGGAAACCATAGGTCAGCATTACACTGCACTTGATTCGTGTGAACTAGACATATACATTATATCTCAAGGAAAAGATCTGAACAAAAATAAACTTCAAACAACCAAGAAAGGTATCTCTACTCTGTCTTTAACATTGGAGATTCTTTTAACTAAAAAGTGAGTAGTATTTTTTTCTTTGTGTATTTGTTTTTAGGCAGGATCTTGCTAATTCGCCAGGTTGCTCAGGTAGTGACCTCACTTGTGATCCTGTCTTGGCTTCTTAGAGTGCTAGAAAAACATCTATGCTAGGTTAAAGAGTAGAAGCTTGATGTTCATGGCTGTTATCAAAGAACACTGTCTAACACAAATATATATTGTGTGAAGCACAGGAGTTGTGTATACACATATATATGTATATGTATATATAATGTACATATGTTATAATATATAAATGCAAATTTGTTTATAGAAACAAAGCTTTTAAAGATCCTAGGTGTTAGGAATTTATCTTCTGTGGTGAATAAACTGAAAGAAACAGATAAAAGACACTCAGTCCCTAGAACTTTGGAGGCTGGTAGCAGGAAAAAATACTGAGGCCTGTGAAGCTTTCTCTGAGTTCATTTTATTAAAATGGAAAAATCTACTAGGAAAATTAATATTCCTGTAATAATTGGGAGCTGCTTACAGTATATTCTCCTGAAATGACACTTTCTTGCCTGTGAACGATGAAAAGAGTAGGAAAGCAACCTTCAAGGTCATCTAATTTAATGTCCTCAGCCAATGTGCCAGTCTTTTCCACAATTCTTACTTTTACAGTGTCTCAACAGTTGTGTACCAACTGGAAAATATTCCTTTACTCTCAAGTAGGGGAGGCGTGCTTGGTGGTCAATTGGCTAGAAAACAGCCTTGAAAATCTGTCCTGCTATATTTTCTTTGGCATCTGGGGCAGTGTGTGTGTGTGTGTGTGTGTGTGTGTGTGTGTGTGTGTGTGGGTGTGCATTCCAGAGACTTAGAGAGGCTGAAAGAGAAAGAGATAGAAACAAACAAACCAATGATGAGAGGGATGCTGATTTGGGGAATCTATTTAGCAGCACTTGTGTAGTGTTAAGTATTGACACATCAGTAATAGAAAATATAATTAAGTAATAGGAAATATAATCTACATTATAACTGTTTTCTTTCATTTTGGTTTTTGCAAAATCAACAGTGCCAAGAAAAGGTCTGTAAATTTTCAGAACTAAGGGACAACCCTGTGTGACAAGTCTTCCTAGCGGACCTGTTCTGAGTCCCCAGGGGCATCTGGCTTTCACTCTAGTTCTATGGACTCCACCATTCTCCAGTCCATTCTACGTCACTGATCGCTGCCTGTCCTTGGGCCTCTGCCTCCACCTGCTCCACACATCACTCTCCACTTATCTTTTTCCCTTGGCTTTGAGATTCTAAAGCCTTGGCATGACTCTAAGTACAAAGGACCCAGATTTCAAAAGTACACCTGAACAGAATCATCATTTTCTGCACAGCAGGAGAAGAGTGTGTCGGTACATGGACACTAGTCAGTCCTGGGAAAGAGAGTCCTACGGTGGACTCCTTGGGCCAAATCTAGTGTGAGCAGCAGAGAAGTTTAGGTAACTCTGTTGTATCATGAGCAAAGTGTCCTTCGGGTTACCACACATTGCTGCAGGGAAGGAAACACTCAGGGAAAATGAAGCATGACTAGCTTATAGGAATGCACAGTGTGATTTAGATGCAATAGAAAAATTCCCTAAGAGAGCTCAGATGTCATAGAGAGAATGAGTATGGAACAGGCCCAGTGGAAAAGAGAAGACAGGTAACACAGCAAGAGCAACGGGCATCACTGAGGAGATGAGCATGGACAGCAGCTGTCCCCTCAGCAGCACATGGCTCTGCATCAGAAACTAAATTATGAAAAAAATTAATAACGATAGTCTTCCATACAAAGTGTCCTTCTATCTCCTAACAATGGAGAAACAGGACTTTATCTACTTCTGTTACTTAACGGGTTCAAGTTCAAACACAATCCTCTGAAACACATGCTGCCTTCCGAAAACTATGTTGAGCAGGCTGATTTAGAATGTCTTTACTAATTCGTAGAGCCTCCCACTCTCTTGACTACCCCCACGAAGTTCCTGTGGATGACTGGACCAGAAGGAAGAGAAAGGGAAGTATTTCCTGAAATAGCCGCTGGTCAGATCTCTGCTAGTATGATAGAAAAGGAAAAGATACGTGGGCAAGGCACATACAGGACCAAATAAACTTTTCCACTCACTCGCTTTCAAACTTCAAGACAGTTTGTTTTCTTCAAACATTAGAGAAGCCAAGAATGAGTATACTGGGATGAAAGGCATCTTGTAGTGGACTTAGGGTTGACTGAATATTCCTTGTGGCCAGCGGAGTCCATCATCTGTTAGCATCGGATTAACTGGGAGCGGGTTACCCCCTGAGAGCCGGGCAAAAGCTCAGAGAGATGGCCCAAGAAACAAAACCCTGACCCCATCCCTCCTACCACGAGTCCAGGCTGTATGACAAATCACTGACTGTGGAGAGAAAAGAAATGGGTGGGATCCCTATGCTGGGACTCTTCCTTTGCCATTTGCTCCTCCTTTTCCCGTCTTCATCTTTCTTTTTTTAATTGCTCCCAACTTCAAGACCCAACATTCAAGGCAAAAAGGCTTTAATGTTAATGATAACAACGTATTTTCTTCAACTCATCTTTCTTTCTAGCCTTCTAAACTCCTTCTCCATATACACCGTGATGTTGTTCTTAGTGTTTGCTCTTCTTTGGCACTGTAAACGCTATCTTACAACTTATTACCTCCTGGAACCTACAGGACTTTCTCTCCTTCCATAGTCTACTCTTGATTTTTATTTAATTGGATTTCCACTTCTCAAAAGCCTGTGGAAATTGTAGCTAGGATTTTACAAAATGAAGTATTAGACAGCATACTCTGTCTCTACTCACTGATCCCTAGAGATGAGGGATAAGACCTGCCATTTGGGACACAGGGAGCTGCCCAGGAGACAGAGGAGCAGAGGGCAGAGCATGGCCCAGAGTTCTTGCTGGATTTTCATGGGAAGCAATGAGAAAGGCAAGGCAGATACAGTGAACAGGCACAGCTATTAATAGTTTGGACCATTTCCTTAGGTTTTGAGCTACGGGGTGGTGGTCTATAATAGTCAAGTACCTGGCCCTTGGGTGATTTAGGATGGGGAATCATTAGCTCGGTATGTGAGAGATCCATAGAGGGGACGGCTGGGACAGTAAGCACTGTGTTGGTCGGGTGGGGTAGGAAAAGTGTCCTCTAAGGGCACCCTCGTTTCCTCTGTCCAGGAATTAGCTAGCACCAAGGGAGTACCCTCTCCAGGATGAACACCCCAGACACCCAAATACCAAGCCAATAAGGAAATGTAGTCCTTACAGACTATTAATAATAGTTACTCTTTTGTGGGACAGTGTCAGCATGGGCCCATATGCAGTCCTCTTTATGCATTTATTTCTAAAATACAGAACAACTATGAATTAACCACAGACCCAAAAACCTAGACATTACAGTTCATTTCTCCTTCAATCTTAGGCTGTCCAGTAAGACTGTCCGCTGTGTATGAGAAGCCTCACTCCTCACCAGAAAACAGAGTTCTTGCTTGGAATGACTGCCAACAGCCACTGTCACTCCCTGGCCTCTCATCTGTCTCATCAGCTTGAATTTCAAGCTCTTTGAATGTCTTCCAACCTGTAACTTAAACACCGGCAAGCAGAAAGAACACTTCACTTGGCATTGAATGAAACATGTGAATTTGTGGAAATGGACAGTGAAATTAAAAATAAAAATGACTATGTGCTTACATTAGCCAACACTTCTCAAGACAGTAAAGGAAATTTTTTTCACAGTTCCTGAACAAAAACTGAAGTCTGCAAATTTATGGATAAGGAGAAAAAGGCTTTGGCATAGGCCCCCGTCTCTGGTGAGGCTGGCAAGAAGGTCTTCTTACGCTCTCGGCTTTCAGCAGCTCCACTATTCATTTTGAATGAGGGCCACCTGCCATTGGCCAACAGCAGCCAGCAGACAGGAGGGCGCAGGCCTTCGCATAGCTTTGGAGAATATTGATTATGATACGTGCTGCATGAAAAAGCTGAGGGATGTTATGCTTAGAGAAGCTGCTGGGGCTGTTGTTGAAAAATCAGCGGAAATCAGATGCCTACAAGAAAGGACTCTGGAAAAGCCAGCGGTACACAGTCACGGGCACCAGGTAGTCTAAGGAGGGTGTGTGTTGGGAGAATGCTGAGGGGTTCTGACTGGCTTCTGCATCCTCATTTCTATCCCGGGAGCTCCTAGACACTTCTCCTTCTGGCTGTTATGAAATGCTATTGGCTGGATCAGATCTGTATCGCTTATTTTGTGGCTTTTCTGTAATTCTGCGTGAAAACCTCCACGCAGGTTCCTAGGTTATTGTTACAAATAAGGAAGTGTGTGAAACCAAGATTTCTTCAAGCTATCTTGACTATTTTTTTCTGCTTTGCATCCTGTGGGAACTTTGGATGTTGTTTTTGTTATAGCCTATTCAATGCCTCATAGCAAAAAGGCTTTTAGAATTCTCCTTGGGTTTCAAGTTCAAACAAAACAGTGGCTCTGGTTGTATTTTGTGCAGATAAAGCATAAACAATTTCCCATTCAATTTTAGATTTCCTGAATGAACTGTCATGTGAAAAGAATACTTGAGTATTCATGACTCTGCAATTTGGGGGCTTTGGTTGGATCCCAACATATATAGGAGACCCCCACTTGAAAATATTTACCCATCCAAATGAAATGAAAGGGTGCTTGTCCTACAAATGGCCCCTGAAATAACTTTGGACATTCAGCCCCTGCCACTGAACAGTGCCTATTACCCTTGGACACTGGTAAGCAGGACTTATAATTCTGGAATAATTTTCCTTTGAATTTATGACTCCTTAACTTCAGCTCACACATCAGCCTTCTCGTCTCCTCTCCCACGTTCAATTGGTCCATAAAATGCTACACACCATAAAATGAGATCTGGGTGGAGATGTAGCCCAGCATCCCCCAAGGTAAACATTATGATAGACTCCCATTCCATCCCTTTACCCCACCCCTGAAGAAAACGGAAGCAAAACTATGCTGGTCTGGAGACTCTAGAAGGGCAGACACCACACAACTGCCTTTATACGTGCCCCCCCATACGCCTTTCCCTCCACATGTCCCTTATCTGACTAGTGGTCTAAGAGGACCAAGAAAGTGCTGGAGCTCAGCGAGGCAGCACCATGGACTTCCTGTGGCCTGGCGCCAACCCCATGTGGAACAGCCTGGCCTGAAGCAGGCAGCCTGATGGTGTCTGAAATATTTGGCTGCTGGCTCCGGCTGTGGGCTGGCTGTCTGGTTTGTTTGAACACAAACTAGCCTGGGAGTCTTCGTGTAGAATGCTCCTTGAAGATTTTCCGTGACATCTGCCAGTTAAACGTATGAATTACTCTGTTTACTCCTCTGTGGTGAGGCAGATATTTTATTCAAAAGCACAGGGTTTCACCTTCTCCTTGGTTTTGCTTCTATCATTGAATGAGTTCCTACTATATGCCAGTCACTGGGAGCCCCAGGAAAAAAATGGGCTCAGGGTTCTCATTTTGCAGATGAAAATCTAGTAAAATTTTACTTACAAAAATAGGCAGGAGGCCACGGTTAGCCCTTGGGTCATAGTTCTCTATAAGACTACCACACAGTATATAACCTGGACACCCATACATAGTGTTCCTGGTCAGACACCAAGTAATTATGTGTTGACTCTGGATCCTGAGCCCACAGTGAGACTGGGGATCTTTCCGCTTGGACCAATCCCCTGCCTCCTCTCAAAATAATTGTGAGACACCCCCCCCCCATTGCCCTCACCCCACAATAGGTCATTACTGCCCTCTCTGGGGAGATGCTGTCTCTGACCCGTGGTGCTTCTCTTGTGTCACACACTGACCTGTTCTTAGAACTAATTAAACCCCATGGTGCTTTGGGTAGGCAAAGCATTAAATGGGAGAAAGTCACAGTCAAGTGGGCTTCAGATCACGGAGAAGTCTGTGCTCAGGCGTGGTCTCCACACACCTGACTATGCTGCAAAACTAGTAACTGTAGTTACAATAACAAGGGTTGTCAGTGACTGTGTGTTTATATGCTGAAAGCAATGTCTCACTTGCTCCTAACCACAATCCAAATAACAGGAATTTCTATTTCCAAAGCAGTGCACCCAGGCTCACACACCAGGGAACGGACAACTCTGGACTGGAGGCAAAGGCCCCATGCCCACACCCCCAACCACCAGCACCACCAGAGAGGAAGAAAATAAGGGAACAAACCAGATTTGACTGGTGTCTCTGGTGGTGCTCTCATGGAACCATGACCCAAGATAATAAGAAAGCTTTGTTTGCCTGGTTTTACTAGAATATAACCACGCCCATTATTCTATCTATTGTTCACAGCTGCTTTCACAGTAGCATGGCAGAGCTGAGCACAGTAATTGACTCTATGGCTCTCAAATCCTGATATTCCTACGACTGGGGTCAGATTCCTGAGGACACGAAGGCCCTCCTGCCAGTGCGGGCCCAAAGTGCACTCTACTGCCCCAGGGGAATACTGCAGAGACCCCGCTCTTAGTCCCCCTGCAGGAGATGGAAGTGCCTTAAATGCCAGGTGTTGAAGGTTGAGATTGAGTCAGGTAAAATTTTACTGGAATTCTTTTTATTGCTCCTGATAACTTTACATTGGATTGTTAGATATTTACTTAGGCTGGAGCAGATATGGAGGATTAAGAAGAAAAGTGGAAGTGTTGAGGTAAGGGGGAGGCTAAAATCCATACAGGTTGAAACAGAGAACACTGGAGCGAGAAAAAGAGGGTCTTCTGGTGCTTGGTTTCTCCACCTGAACCAGCGCTGCCTCTTTCCTTTCCCAGGGTGGCCTACAGCCGGCTGAATGGTGAGGACATGTGGGCCAGGAAGAAGTCAAGGAGGCTCCCTCTGGTCCCTGGAGGCATTTACAGCTCCAAGTCAGGTGAGCTTTATTTTGGTATTTTTAAAGAAACAGCTCTCCTGGAAGCAAACAAACCTCTAACTTAATGTGCACAAGGAAAGGGGGGACAATGGCAAGATTAAGTATAGGAAGCAACTACTTGCTAAAGGAGCTAGATTGGGGAAATCGTTTGTTTTTTTTTTTTAAAGAGAAATTAAATAAATAAGATATTACCCTTCATGGTACAGTGATGCTGTGGCCTGGGGACACAACTGGAAACTTTGTGTGGTGAGTTCTAGTGGGATGTAGGTTGGGCCAAAACATATTTGACTCCAAGAAATACATTTTTCAAAAGGCTAAGCCTTAATTTTTTTTTAAAGTAAACAGTAGGGAAAATACCAGGCTTGATATTTGAATGGGGGCCCTGGGCAATCTATGGAAGTCCCTGTGAGCGGGAAACCCTCGTTTGCCTGACCCAAACCTTGCTGCTGTGACTCCACCCGGCACCCTCCTGGTATTGTGGTTCTGCCCGACCTTCTCCTCTTCACCCCACGGCCACCAGCACATGACATGTTTCCTTTTCTCAAAGGATGGAGAGGATGCGGAAAACAGCTCTGCTGGTCCAGAAGTCAAATCTCCAAGTTCACAATGATGCTTCTCTCTTGCCACATTTTCCCTGGCTTTCTGGGCTCCATCCCTCTAAGCAAACATTCCCTCCATATTTAGATTTCTTCTACCAGTGCGAAGTAATGTAATGGAAAGAAACATTGAAGGCCCAGGCTGGAGTGGTTTTGCTGGTAACTTCCTCTGTCTTCATCTCAGACTTGAAGAATTTCATCTTTATTTGATAATACCCATCTTACCATGACAATGGAGAATCGAATGGGATTGTGTTCATGAGAGCACCTTAATAAATAAATATAAATGCCTAATATGCATTTGACTTTGAGAAATATGATGCTAAGACACAGTCTTATAATTGTTAAAATGGCAAATAGAGGCATGGGTAGTTTTATTGCTACATATTCAAACTGACTTGTGTTTGGTTCTCTTTTTCTCTTAGCTTTATCGAACCAGCCAAGAACCTATGCCAGCTACGATAGCCACTATCACTCATTTCTCACTCTTCCTTGGGGCTCTGAATTCCAACCTGGGAAATGTATAGGTGACCTCATAATTTGTTTTCCAAACTGAAACACTTCCAAAAGTAAAGAGCTGAGGCTCATTGTACCAGAGCGATGGGCACGAGTGCATGATACCCCAAACAAACATGGACTGAGATAATACCACAAATGAAACAGGAGAATGCACCCAGCAAGCACAGCGCATGCTACCAGGGAATGCTGAGATCCTGGGGTGTGTGACTCATCTCAGATTCTCACCTCTTCTCCCAAAGCAGTAAGCAAATTTCCAGACAGCTTATGAGCATTAGTATCTACCTGCTGTAAGCTTTGGCAAGCTTGAAGTCAATAAAAGAAAAGGATGGATGAGCTGATTTTACATATCTCTCTTCCTACCTTCTCCTCCCTCCTTATATATCTGATCCCCTTGCCATTTCCACTCTTAACTTTTTTATAGACTTAGGGTGAGATCTTTAAAGTTTATCTTTTTCCTATGTCTTGCAATAAAAATAGATATTCCGCCACAATGAGAGGGAGAATGAGGAGGACATGAACCACAGAGGAGTTCTTGATAGCCCACAGACACAAGGAGATCACACAATCATGCTAGACAACTTGAGATTAATGATGGAAGCTCTCAGACATCCAGACTCTAATAGCACATCTTCCTATAACCAGACAGTTTAACTAGATTTTAAAGGCAGGTGACTGGGCTAAGTCTGCCTCTTCCCAGACATGTACACAAGATTTATATGAGTGTCTTTTATTACAAGAATTTTAAAATACTTGGAGTTTGTGAAGCCTTGGGACTTAATTTCACAGAATTCTTTTCAATGTATTCCCCCCATCTCATTCTTCTGCCATCCCAGGGTCTCATTCTAGTGGTCTTTGTATATTTTAAGAAGTAACTCATATTGTGGCTCAGTTTTGTATAAAAATGTGTACAGAAGGAACAAACTTTAGTGGTCACAGTGGTGATTTTGGAGTGGAATGTTGTGGGGGAATACATTGTCATCTGCCTAAATCTAAAAGAACTTACAGAGACCCTACTGAGGAAATGATCACACCCCCGGCCCCATCATCCACCCAGTTCCACAGAATACAGACTTGTTTTGTTTTCCCTTCTCAATCTGCACAGCTAACCAATGGGTTGAATCCTACACTACGACCTGGAACAATTTTGCTAAACTTCCATCTTAGCTGGCTACCAGAGTGGGCATGACTAAATGGAAATCAACAATATGACATCACATCGGTCTGCTACTGTAATCACATCTTCACCTATCTCCTTCCTGAGGGAGTTGGGATGACGAATAGTCAGTGATGGTGTAGGGAATGAAATGGAAACAGTATGATTCGGTCCACTGAGGGCATGAGGCTGGGGCTCCTGTGCTAAGTCTTGCTTTCTTCTGGAGCAAGTTTTCCTCTAATCTATGTTCTGTGATCTATATTCTTTTTTTTTTTTTTTTTTTTTTTTGAGACAGGGTCTTGCTTTGTAGTTCAGGCTGGCCCTGCACTCACTATGTAGCCCAGGCAAGCCTCGAACTCAGCAATCCTCCTGTCTCTGCCTCCCGAGTGCTGGGATTACAGGCATGAGCCACCACGCCCGGCTGTGATCTGTATTCTTTCCTGTTGGCTCTACAGGAACCTGGCTGTCTTTCTTTAGTAACTATGTCTTATGGTTTTTTTAAACCAAGAACATGAGAATCTATGTGATATGTTTGAAAAAAACAGCATGTCCTTTATCTCAAATTCTTTTTGCACTGTATTTGTAAACATTGTTTTGAAAATAAAAAAGTGAAATAAGAGAATGAAAGGCTGTCCTCTCATGTCAAGCTCAGGTATTCTGTGAGCCCCGCTCAGTCATGTTGGGGGGTGCGGACAGCAACTTACTCTTCCTTACTCTCACCCTACTCTGTACTCTCAAGGACAGATCTGAAACAATGATTTGAGGCTTTCAGCATAGCTTTGCAAGTGTTAAGCAAGCAGCTATCATGTCCCAGTCTCTCTTTTTGTTTTAAATTCAAGGTAGGTGTATGGTCGAGGAGAGGACAGTTGGGCTAGCAACAAAAAGAGTATGTAGTTCAAGAGTCTATCAAAACATGTATACATCAAGAAAAGAAGAACTTGTATAAATAATTTAATACTAAATTTATTGAATCATCATAAGATTAATGCAAGATGCCTTTCACTTCTGCAATTTATAAGGCCTGCTCAAAGTGGTGGCCATTAGCTTCCAGATATTTATTAGTTCAGCAAGGTGCTGAAGTGTGCATATATTTTTGTTGGATTCTGTATATCTAGTGTTTTATTAGGGGTGTTTAGATAAGTAATACATAAAGAACTGAAAAATAGCATTTAAATGGCATGTAACCATGTTATTTGAAATAAGAGGCATATAACAGCATAACAGCTTACAGAGGACAGAGCTGTTAGCCCTACCTGGGACTTCTCTGGAAGCTTACACTAGCTTTCAATATATATTCCACTTCCATTTACCCAATACCTAGTAAGTGCCAAGCAGTTCAGATTTTGAGGTAGTCCTTGCCACTTGAGACCTAATGGCCTATCCAGGGAACCACATAAATAAATTATATAATACAAAGTTTATTTTAGGAGTCTTCACTGCAATAATACCTCCTTTGTTTTATAGCTTACTAACACATAGACATCGCTTTTAAAGTTAGTTAATTTTCAAATAAGAATCTAATTTATAATTCACAACCACCACAGGTCAGTCAGACATGGTAACAGAATGTTTGAGGTGAGCTACTTAGGAAGACATTTATTTAGCTCCCAGGATGGGCAGTTCAATGGGATACATGATGCTAGCGTTGGGAAGTTTTGGCATTGGAGGGACCAAGTAAGTGATTATATCTCCAACCAGGAACAGAGAGAACTGAGTGGAACCAATCCTGGTTTTATAATAATTTTTCCTGCAGGATTTCCAAGAAGTCCCACAAGAACTACCTTCTGAGGACACATCCAGGGCCTTAGAGATGTCGCTCCAGGCTCTGTCTCCTAAATTATTCTACTGCTCTCCAATAGCTCCACTCTGCAGACCAAACCTTCACTCACGAGGCACCTGGGCTGGACACTCCAACCACCCAAAACCATAGCACACAAGGCACATTAGAATCTAATTTACATTTACACATGGGAACATGTCTGAGTGCCCTGACTAGTCAGTAAGAAAAACCATGATCTGAACCTTTGACCCTACATCTGATAGTTTTCAAAAAATATTCTCTTAAATGTTAAAAAAAAAGAGTTGAGCAAAGAGGACAATGCAAAATAAATGAACAAAATACTTAAAAAAGACACAAGGAGGTGAAATTATATTGGAGGTTCCTTTGTGTCTGGAGGTTAGCGTACTTTGAGAGATTTCTATGTGAAATGAGGCAGGTAGGACAGTGTTTCATCTTTGAGAAACTGGAGTCATACTCCAAGGAGACTATTTCTTACTCCTTAAACCATGATTACTGTCTAGTTCTGTCTTGTATTTCTGTAACAAATTACCTGAGACTGGAAAAATTATAAAGAACATAAAATTATTTCTTACAGTTTTGGAAGCTGGGGAGTCCATGGCAAGGAGGTTACCCCTGATATGTCCAATGATGGATGAGGAGGAGTGGTGGAGAGAAGCAGAGAAAAAGAGAGACAGAGAGAGATACAGAGAGACAGAGAGAATATTATAGCTTGAACTCATCCTTTTATCAGTCAACAGCTATGAACTGCACCATTTTCTATTTGACCTCTAATAGCCCTGCTTTGTATCTTTGCTTCCCTCTCACAGGAATTTTCAAATGTTTTCTCACACGCTGCTGGGCCGCACAGAAGAGGTGAGCTAGCTTAGGTCTTGCCACCACTTGCTGACTTTGCCAGGTTCTAATCAGGAAGAAAGCACAAATCCTTTCCTTCTCTCATAACCCCAGTCCAAAGAATAAGACATGATGCAGAGCCTTAAGACTCTGTTTCTGTTCCTCCTATTCTCCTTTGCTGAAACTCTGGTCTTTACCTAGTTGTGTAGGAAAAATACTCTGCCTAATAGCCTATTTTTTTCCAAGTCTGTCTTGTCTCAGTGTATCCTGAATCAAACATTTTACCAAAACTATGAACTTGTTGAATGCTGTCCACTCCCTTGACTAAGGGACAGGCACAGTAAGGACAGGTGAAAACACATGGAACAGAATGTCACAAATTATCTCCACACTGTTTGAAACTTGGGAAGAATTTTAGTTTCCTGGAAAAACCAACTGGAGTTGACTTTTTATCCAAAGAGAAATTTAGTCTCAGTAGCCAGGGATTTTTCAAGATGGCAAATTCCACTTACTTATTTTCTTTAATTCCCCAACAAGGGTCTCATGTGTGATCAAAGCCTTTTTTTTTTTTAACAGCCACTGGCACATCCTTGAAGGTATAATTAGCTACCATAGTAACTATAAATTATAATCTTTCTTTGATTTTTCAGACAACCTAAATAAGATGCCATCACTTTCCCCCTACAATTAATACTCCATGAAGAAATATCTAAGTGTCATGATCTACTGCTAAATTTGGAGCAGGCAGGCAAGAATCTGGTCAGTCCCAACAGTGCCTGCAGAGATTGCAAATTCACGGACTTCAGCAAACACATAGTCACACAACCTAGGTTAGCAGATGGGATTGACTAGAAGCTTATGAAACTGAAGTTGAGTCATTGGTGAAAATTCTAGTTATAATTTCCCAAAGAGGTGGACAGAAGGGACATTTAAAAAATTTGTATTATTATGATTATTTAAGAATTTAGGGCCTAAGTTCATCCAATATAACTCTTCAGATCAGTTTTTGCCAACTCTCAGTGGAGTATTATAAATATTGTTATAAACCCAAGTGGTCCAAAGAACAAACTCACATCTTCTGAGAATCTAGAAATACCACGTTACCACTATCCCAAGCACTCTGTCTTGTGTTCTTCCTATTCAGTCACTTTAGTAACCTCAGAAGGAGATACGCTCATTGCCACCTTACACTGTAAACCAAAATAAAGCCTAGCCAGGGTGATCAAAGAACGAGATTACATGAGCTGAGACCCAGCTGAGACCCCCCCTTGGGAAATATTCCCAAGCAAATTTCAATTCTGACAGAAATGAGCCAATAAAAAGGTAAAGATGGAGAATGTAGGAAAAGAGAGATAGGAGGAGTCTCATGGGGGGGGGGCGAAGACAAGGACCAATAAACATGGAGAAGGACTGGTCTAAGAGGAGAAAGGATGCTTCTTAAGAGATGAGATCAGTGACTTGGGCGGCTTGAAGAGATGGAAGGATGACCTAGTGTGGAACATGAGAAAGCAGGCTGAGATCACGGGAAATGAGAGGCAAACAAAATAGCCATGATTGAGAGGTGTCATTGTCTTGGTGACGGCAACCTCCAGGCCTGATATTGGAGAGGGAAGATGAGGAAGAGCATTACAAGTATGGTAGCCATGGGGCTGAGTGTGAGAAACAGAAAAGCTGGAGCATCTACTTATTTCTATTTCTTTGTTTTTCTTCCTGTACAGTACTTTCATTCTATATAATTATCCTTTATTTAATTGATAGCTGTTTATTTTCTTCTACACCTAACACGCTGTCAATACCCTGATTATAGGTATATTGCTGGTTTAATTTAAATTTCCCTTCTTATGATAAAAGTTAAACTACATATCTAGGGCTAAGAATTGAGTACTGTGTGGGTAGATAACAAAGTCTCCTTTGTTTTTTTATTTCTTTCTTTGGTTTTTAGTGTTGGCACTTGGTCAGGGTTATGTTTTTATGTTCTTCCATTCATGTACTTAAAAGTATTTAATTGACAGTAATTAAACATACTCAAGAAGTATAACATGATCTTTTGATATACATGTACATGCTATAATGTTTACCACAGTCAAAATAATAATAATTGCATCCATCACTTGTATGTAATTCTTCTGTATGTTTATAGATCCTATAAACTTGTTCATTTTATAACTAAAGGTTTTACCAACATCTTGTCCTTCACCTATGACCATCTACTCACACCCTGGTGACCACTGTTCTACATCTGCTTGACTTTTTAGATTCCATGTGCAAGAAATATCATACAGTACTATCTTTCTGTGTCTGAATTATTTAATTTAACATAGATCCTCTAGGTTATCCTTGTTGCAAATGGCAGGTTTCCTCCTTTTGAGGATGAATAATAGTCCATTTTATATGCATACCATGCATTTTATCCATTCATCCATTGATATCTACTTAGGTTGTTTATGAACTGTGTCTATTATGCTAGGTTGGCCACATATCTTGGTTATTATAAATAATGCTTTAGTGAATATGGAGGTATAGAACTCTTTGAACTACTAGTCTTATTTCCTTCGACATATACCATAAGTGGCATTCCTGGGTCATCTGGCAGTTCTACTTTTAATTTGTTTAGGAAACGGTACATTATTTTTCATAAGTATATAGCAGTATGTTGCCACCAGCAGTGTATAAGGGCTCCCTTTTTATTTCTCCACACCCCGGTCAACACCTGTCTTTTCATCACAGCCATCCCACCAGGTATAATCTTTTTTTTTCTTTTTTTTTTCAATCTTTATTGGTACATTGTGTATACGCATCATGATCACACTCAATACTGAGAATTTGTACCAGTATATGACACCACTTAATTATCATTTTTTCCCATTCTCCTACCCACCCTACAACTCCCACCCCCTAAATACATAAGCTTTGCTTCCCTTTTTTGTATTACCATCACATTTTTTCTTACTCCTCATTATTCACCCCTCTACCCAATTTCCCTCTGAGTATTATTCTGCCTTAAAGAATGTTAAGTTTGAGTCATTTATACTCAAATGGACTTACCTCCTGGATATATAAGTGAAATAAATAAGTCACAGATGTGTAAATATCATATCTTTTCTCTGGTATGATAAACTGAAGATGTCAGTGATTTCTAGAATGTATGATGTATATTGTGAAATAGAAAACCACCAGGTATAATCTTATTGTGGGTTTGAGTTGTACTTCTCTGATTATTAGTAATGCTGAGCAACTTTGCATATGCCATTGGCTGTTGCTATGTCTTCTTTTAAAAATGTGTATTCAAAACATTTGTGCATTTTTAATACTTTTGCACTTTTATGAGTTTCTTGTATATTTTGCATATAACCCTTATCAGATATCTGGTTTGCCATATTTTCACCCACTCTCCCATTTACCTTTTCATCTTGTCAGTGAGTCCAGGTTCTCTCACAGAGGAGACTGCCGAGCAGCTCCAGTACTATCACCCTGAGTACTCACTAGACCAAGTCTTTAGGGAAGTGTTCCTTCAGGAGGCTCCTGGTGATGAGGTCTTAGTAATTAGGGCCGCTTCCCAGGACGTCACTGGGTAAGGTGGGTGAGTGGCTAGGCTTGGCAGGCTAAAACAGAGGGAATAGCAAATTGAAATTTCAGTTTCTAATTCTGTCTACACCAGACTGCCTCCTGATTGGAAACTGGGGATCCATTATTGACTTCTGTTGTTCCAGAAACACCCACCATCTCTTCCTTTAATTCTACCTAAAAACCCATTTTTCAGCCTTATTTCTCTTGGTAGTATTTTATTCTTCACCACGAAGTTTCTTTCTACTCAGTAATTTAAGGCAGTTTATGTCAGAATGACATTAAGTGTGTCAGGATCTATTGAAATCCCTCATGAAAGACACTTTTCTCTTTTAAAAATGAAATGCAAGGAAACTTCTCTTTGTGAGGTGAACACAAGAAAGCACACTGCATTAAGGAATTCGGTAAATACAGGCAGTTAAGGGGGATTAAGGACAAGTCAAAATTTCAAAAGGACAAAGTATATAGTTTCCAAAACACCCATTTCTGGGTATAGGCTGAAGACCAATATCTTCTGCTTGTAACTTGTTTTAGCAAAATTCCAGCATTTAATTATTAGTTTGGTGAATGACCACAGCAGACCATTTAGTGTAACATGACAGGCCCTGAAGGGAGTAGTCAGTAATTTGAAACACTACCCATGTGTTTTGTCTGAAAAATTAATACCTGTAGCATGACTGGAGTGGCATAGTTCCACCAATCAAAATGCAGGAAAAAACTCCACAGTTCTAATAAAGACTGCTACTGTTCTGGCTTATGGCAGATACAATAGCTGCTATTTATTAACTACTTACCATGTGCTATGGCTACTGATGCATTATCTCATTTCATCTCCTTAACCACCATACAATCTAGATAATAACAAAAAGAGCAAATGTTTATTGAACACACACTATGCTCCACAAGTGTTTGCATGCCTTATTTCTTACTCAGTCTTCAACATGACATTAATATACCTGCATCAGAGATGATCAGGAGGCTTACGAAATATTACTAACATTGACAGTCAATAATGGAGGCAAGAATTTAACTGAGACTTTTCCAGCTCTGATGCTCACATACTTAACAGCTACATGACCATAAGTGGATAAAGTGAAGTAATTTGCCTGTATAGGACAAAGTGGAGGATTATGAGCTGAGTATGGCCAAAGTCGTAGCTCCACATATTGGGGGAAAAGCCATCAGTTCCACTGCATCATCTTTAATTACAGATAGGTTCCTCAAGTGAGCTAAGCAATAGTGATCTTTGAGCATTTTGTTGAATGATTAGCAAAATGGATAAGTAATTGTAAAGGTAGATGTAAAAGGTTTGCCAAATGATTGCTAGAAATATAACAATAGCTATCATTTATTACAGACATAATCACAAATACTCACTGAAACTTGGAATAATAGACACTATGTTCTATCCACAAGTCATAACTCCAAGTCTACTTGCTTCACTTCAGAACTTCCTCCTCTATCAGATAATGTGTCCTGTGCAGCAATTCAGATCTCTCAAGTTGTCTTCAACCTACACTCAAAGCTTCTTGGTAGATTTATCAGCCCTATTACAGTATACTGAGGAAGAAAATGCAGCTCAAGAAAATGAAGTTCAAGTATCTGCCTAAGTTTATATCCAATGAATGATGAAGTGAGACCTAATTATAAATCTGTCTGATCCCAGGACGTATGCTATCCTGAATCACAACAGTGAGCTTCCTTCCTCCTGTAGGCTCTATTGTGTTGCAAACACTTTTCTCTCTGAGAGAGTCCTAGGCAGTCAGAATGACTGTATTCCTGCAGGCTTGAATTTCTGCATCTGAGTATCCAGATGTTCATACAACAATGAGTTAGGAGTTTCCCCAGGTCCACCATGACACTTTACCCACACACATAAAATAGCTTTTGGTTCCTTTTTTTTCAGTGCCATGGATCTAAGTGTCTTGATGGCTTGCTGTTGCTTATTGAATAAACTCAAGCCTTCTCATCAGGAGCTCAAGTAAACTACAAGAGAACAAGCAAAGGACTTGAAAATGTGTATCTTTAAACAAAAGGACATACAAATATTGAACAAGTATATGAAAAAGAACACTTAACATTAATCATCAAGAAAATCCAAGTTAAAATCACAATGAGCTGTTGACTATCACTTGTGCTGATCTCACAACACTATTTCTCTGATTCCCAACTAAAACACAGAATTTAGGGTAGACTTAATAAATATGTACTGGATATGTGAATAGATGATTTAAATGTCTACAATTCCAGAAAGTCTTCCAGTGCTTGTTTGTAGATGGAAAAGGGAATGAGCAAGGTTTTCTTGGTTGAAAAGTGGGGAATTGTATGTATGTTTCTTCACATTCTCAATCAGATATTTTCTTTTCCTGCTATGACCTTACTTGAATTGCTGTTATCTTTCATTTGAAATTCTACAATTCCCACCTTACTAACTACCTTGCTTTCATTTGCTGAACATACTCATAATTCTTGACACATGGCAGTTCATTCTGTACCCAACAGGATCAGCGGTTATTTTAAAGGGCAATCACATTGACCCATTTGCCCACCTTTTAAATTTCTTTTTGCAAGCAGAGCAAGATTCACTGTTCTTCAAGGCCTATCATAATCTGAGTCTTTGTCTTCATCTACTACCTCATGTCTCACCAGCCCCTCCATGGTTCACCGCCTTTCAACCATTCTAGCCACTTCTACTCCAAAGCACACTTGCCTCTACACCTTAATCCCTCTGCTATGTACGTTCTCTTTCCCTGACTCTTCATGGCTTCCTAATTAGCAACAAGAGCTGCCACACACCTTCCATGATGGTATGTATCACTTCTTATAGTCTGTCTTATTGTTTTCTTCTCTTTTCCATCATTATCTGAAAATATATCTAAATTGGTTTATGCATTCTTTCTTCTACTGATAGAATATTAACCTCTTGAGGATACATGGTTCATCAGTCTTACTATTTTTACACCTTACAGGAGCAATGTAAGCATCTGTTAGATAAACAGGTCGAATGAATACACTCAAAAAGATGCATTAATGTCCTGAGTTATTGCACAGTCCGATTTGGCTTTTATAAATATTTACTGTATCATTCAAGTAAAACATGTGGTAGACAGAAATTTTTAAAAACATGATTATGATCACTTTGCCTCCAAAGAATCTAAACAATGAAATAAAGACTTTAATAAAGATTTAAAGGGCCGGAGATTTAGCTCAGTGGTTCCAGAGCCTACTTAGCAGGTGTCCCTGGTTTAATCCCTAGTAACCACATACAGCAATACTGGGTATGGTGACTCACGTCCACCAGCAATCAACACCACATTTCCATGATGCCAGGTGTGATGGCTCAAGCCTGTAGTCCCAGTACTCGGGAGGCAGAGCCAGGGAGACTGCTGAGTTCAAGGCTTCCCTGGACTACATAGTGAGCTCAGGGCCAGCCTGAACTACAAAGTGGGACCCTGTCTCAAAAAAAAGACTTAAATAAAGGTTTGTAAATGAAACAGTTAATATTATATGAGTCCTAGAGTGAATGAAGCAGGAAATACAGGTGGTGCCCAAAGATGGCAATGATAATGACTCCTGCGGAATCAGCAGAGGCTCTGAGAGCAGTGTGAACAGATGAGCTTTCAAAATCACTTTCTCTCAGCACTTTCGAAAGAGACAAAAGAGTATGCAAAGAAGTAGAGTCACCAGTTACAGAAAAATGAAGTTTCTGTTCTGTTTTTGTACCAGGGCTCAAACATGGATCCTTGTACTTACAAGGTAGGCATGGTACCACTTGAGCTAAATCCCTGGCCCAAAATATGAGTTTTTTGAGGCAGGACTTAGAGGCTGTGAATGAGAAGTACAAAGCTGAGCTTACAGTGGGCAGAAAGCATTCCTTCTCCTTTGTAGACCACATCCCTTCCCACCAGAGCAACTCTTCACTGCATGCGGTGCTCATGTGGCCTCTGCCAGTGACAGTACCAGCCAGCTTTTCTGCTTTCACAGAAAATTGGTGACCCATCTCTGACTATCTTATTTACCCAAATCCCCTAGCCAAGGAGCAATCATAGTCTACCTTGCTATATTATATATATATATATATATATATACAGATATATATATATATACCTATATAATATAGATACATTATGTAGATACTTAAGATAGTAATCTAGAAAATTATGTGGCCATGATTTCCTTACTTCTCATAAGGGAGGAGGAAGTGAATGTTTTTGTTTTTGTGTATGTGTGAGAGTTGGGGGAGAGGAGAGGGGTGCAAAAGGGGATCTAGACATGGGGCAAGTAGTACAGACCCAGAGATGACATCAGGATTCCTGGGGGCCTAGGAGCCAACTCCAGTTGGCTACATACTCCAGTTGGCCCTAAATACTCCAGTTAGTAGATGAACTAGTGTATTTCTTTTGGTTTGACTGGTTTTGGATGAATTTCTTGAAATTGCAGCCAAAATAGTATTAGAAAGCACACTCTTACTTTTAGATTAATGAAGACTGCAGAAAAAAAAGCGATCTGGAGAAAATTCTAACGTATTTTTTTCCCTGTCCATTCTGAGTTATGGGAACAGCTAGGCTTGCGTGTGTGAGGAACAGTTAAATAAATGATCCTGGTGTCCAGGTTTGGAGTTTGTCAGGATAAATCTATTTATTATAGCAATGGTCCTGGATAAAAGAGTTGATTGAAAGAATGGAGGTAATATAAACTACAGAAAGAACCTGGGGGAAAATCTTGCGAATGAATATGAGTGGATAAAGAAAGACCCTCAAGATGACTGAGATAATATCTCAGAAGGAGGAGAATAAGAACAGAGCAAAGTTCCAGAAACCAGACTTACACAGTTCTCAGAGTCCAGTGTGGCCAAGAATTCCAAATGACGCAAAGTAAAGCACGATACGCTGTGCACTCATTAAGTGAAGTAGTATTGCGATAACAACTTAACCCCAAGATTTCACTGCATTGAGAAACAAAGGTTTGTTTCCCATTTAGGTTTCATGACCTCTGCTGGTTGACGCTCCACTGGGTTTGAGGCCCTTCCATGTGTTAGCAGCCTGAGGAAACGGCAGCATCTCTGGCCCTGGGGCAGACAGTGAGAAAAATTGAATCTATTCTTGAGCTCTTCACTGGCTCAGTCTGAAAGAGACACATAGTGGCTTACGGCACACTTTATTGATCAGAAACAGTCATACAGGGTCTGTATGCAAGGAAACTAAACAATGTAGGGGGTACTGTGAAATTTTGGATAGAGTGGAGATTATATTCTTTCACTCAGGCACACACAAGTCATTTCTAGATTTTTCTTCAACAAATCACTGGCGTCTTAACAAGAAGGCCTGTGGTGATTTACATCCGTATGTCCCCCAAAAGTGTCATAGGTGAGGCTTGTGGGAGGTGACTGGATTATGGGGATGATAGCTGACTTGCTATTAATAGGTAGAGTCTGGTTGAAAGAAAGAGGTCGTCAGGAGCATGATCTGGAGGGCTGTGCCTCCTTCCGCTGCTCTTCCATGGGCTCCTGGCTTCTCTAGCACCAGACCCTGAGTATTTCTCCTCAGCTCACCTCCGCCATGTGTCTCTGTCATGTCACCCGTTTTGGAGCTAACTGACTGCGACCTCAAATTATGGGCTAAAATAAACCCTTTTTCCTTTCATTTGTTGGTGTCAGGTATTACGTCACAGCAATGAGGACAGTAACTAGGACAAGCCCTCATCAGAGTAATGAAACTAAAACCAATTTGGAACCAGCAAATGAATGGAAGGTGACAGTGTTAGATGCTTTTATTGGCATCAATATGCTTTATCATATTCAATCTGGACACAGAGGAAGGTATTATTGCTGCAATTTTGTAAAACACGAAACCAAGACTCAATAAATGTTATTTTATGATTCAACTAATAGCTATTAAATAGTCGCTAAGATTTGAGGATTGGGCAAAACAAAGACCCACCTCTGATTTCATGGAGTTTATGGTCATATAATTACACAACAAACACAAAGTTACAGCTCGGTAGCATGCTACAAGGGAAAGCCCAAGGGCTGTATACGGCATCTTATAATAAGCCAGGTACGCGGATGGATATGTGACTTATGAGGTAGGTCCTAAAACAGAGTTAAGCAGATAGAGTTGGATGGTGGAAGCTGGGTGCTGGAAGTTGGATGCCTCTGTTTTTCAGATACAGATACATGTATTCCAAGAACGCATGCAGAACTTCATGGCATGGGCTCAGAGTTTCAGGCATGGAAAGGCTAAGGTGGCTGGGTTAAGAAAGATCTAGGTGCATTACAAAGGGTGCAGATTAAGGAATCTGTTACTCTTGTTTACAAAACATCCACAACATAAAGGAGGAGAGGTTTATATTGGCCTGCAATTTTAATGGGTTCAGTCCTTAATGGGCTGACTCTAAAGCAGAAATCTCATGATGTAAAAGCATGGCGGAGAGAAGCTGCTTAACACATGGGAACCAGGAAGCAGAGAGGGAAGGGTGCAGCCAGAGACAAGAACACTCCCTTCGCGGCTGCACCCCCTGTAACCTGCACCCTCCAGACAGGCCACACCTTCCCACAGCACATTTAGCTACAAACTTAATAGTGGATCAATCCACTGGTGAGTATAATGCTCCCATGAGTCGCAAGACACATCTGGGGGATATTTTGGATCCAAAGTATCGCAAAGGGTGGCATAGGGTAGGGCCACTCTTCTTCCTATGGGCCCAACTGCACACTGTAAAGCCACCTTATACTTCAGCAGAAGACTGTCGGCTTACCTGTCTCTCCAGGAGAAACTGATTGCTGCAGATGATCAGCCCAAAGTCACAGAGAGATTCTAAATTTGTAACCCAAGTTTAGCTACGTCAAACTAGCTGAGCCTTCAGTAAACTCCCATCCCCTCCACACAAACAGCAAGGCCACATTGCCCTGTTCGGCGCAAAGTGTGGCAAGCTGTGGGTGGGCAAGCCCTGGGCCGGAGTGTCCAGGACAGAGGTTCTCACCACGTAGCATCCCTGCCTCAGGAAAGCCTCACTCCAGACTCGCTGATAGCTGCCCCACTTGCTGGGCAGCGGGGGACATTTCCTCCTACTCTCTCTGGCTCCCCAAAGAGGAGGACTCACATGGCTTTTTATAAGCAATTTAAGCATGTTCTAGGGCTTTCTCACTTTTGTTCTCCAACTGGCCCAGATCAGAAAGCTGACATTTCCAGCCTGCATTTGAGGAAGACTCGTGTCAGTCACCTGCACCGCTGACAGTGTGCAGGCTAATGAACTGATCGTCTTCCCACGGGGTCACGTTTGGTATTTCATGAGTTAAAATGGGTGCAATAAAAACTAGACATGTCATGGACTTGAGAGTGGGGAAAAGAGGTAGCTATGGCTGTTTAAGTTTTTTTATACGCTTTTAAAATGAACACTATCTTCGTTCTTTTCTCCTCTTCTTATTTATGTAATGACAATAAAACAATGATTACACTATCTTTTGAGGTTGATGTTGACAGAAAGGTAACCCCAAGACTGTATCTTTCCCAGCAAGTGATGTGCTCCATCTATAAAGCTCCAGTACATCAAGAATGTAGCTCAGGGGCTGCCCACCTCCTAGCCTCCAACCTTTTTTTTGAGACAGGGTCTCACTTTGTAGTTCAGGCTGGCCCTGAGCTTACTATGGAGCCCAGGCAAGCCTCGAACTCAGCAATCCTCCTGCCTCTGCCTCCCGAGTGCTGGGATTACAGGTGTGAGCCACCACGCCTGGCCCTCTAACCTTTTTTTAAGGTGCAGGTTCCCAAGCAGCTGTGCTCAGAGTGCACCTGCCTCCCAAACCTGTTGGCTACGTTGTGCTGTAGCTTCCCTGTCACACCCATGAATGCTAACATCATGCCAGCAAGCATTTGGAAGAAGACATTTTTCTTTGATGGGGAATTTTCTGAGAAACAACTCTAGCACACAAACACACCCTAGGAGAAAATAAATTTTAAAATGGGGTAACATTTGAGCTTTATTTATTTATTCAGGAGTTACAAGTGGCCCTGGAGTGTGAATGGACCTTTGTATCTCCTCCAAGCAGAGGTCTCTGATATTGAATTAATGCCTTCCGATCCTCGCTCTGTTAGTTATGAAGCGCTCCATGACAAAAGCATGCAGAAATGCTATATAATCGGTCTTGGTGGCAAATGAGATGCTTCCAGTTTAACAAGTAATGCCACACTGGACAAGGCTCTCAGGAGTTGGGCTACCAGCAGTGTCACTGGCTCCAAATACATTTCTAGCCCTGCCATTCATCTTTATGGACTTCTGTTTTCTGCCAGCACTAACTGATCCCAGTGCTGAGAGTGCAGATTCTGCTACTTGAATAAAGAGACTTGGGTCCCGGTCCTCAAGTTGCTCAGAGCCAATCTGAGCACACAGGACGGACAAGCCAGGCTCAGGAGGTGCATCCCTTAGCCGGCCTTGCCCTAACCCTCCTGAAGCCCTGGGGTATCCTGATGTCTTACAGACCCTCCGTGCCCTGGGGATGCCTCTTCGTCCTGTTCCACAGGGTGCGCCCACTTCAGCCAGGGACCAGGAGCTGCCGGGGTGAAGCCAGGACACCTGGCATCACGGCAGTGACGCCAAGTCGCAGAGAATCCCTGTTCTGGTGCTGTCCCGGAAGCAGTCCGGCCGGCCGAGGAGCCAGATGGAAGGCCCCGGCCTCCTCAGCCGCCTCCTGAGGTGCCTGGAGAAGGCGAAGAGTACGGGCAGTGTGGCCTCGGTCACCACATCTTTTACAGTCCTTTCCCCGGTCGGACCACGCTGTCACCACCACGGCCGCAGCGAAGGCCTGCCCCACGGAGGCTGGCCAGAGGGCGCTGTGGGGACAGACCCGTGGGCCTTGTCCCACGGGAAGCAACGCGATGAGGTCTGTCTGAAACGCCCGTTCAGCAAGGAAGAGCCCTGTCTCACGCCCACTGCGGGGCTCTCATGCCAGCTTGTGTCCCTGCTCCGTCCCGGGAAGAGGAGAGCAGGCGCACAGCACCTTGCAGGCCCCTGCCGGTGCCTGCAGGTTATCTGTCCCCTTGCCACTCTGCTTTCTCTCCTCAGTGACGGATCGTCCTCCCAACACTGGAAAGCAGGGAATGATACCCAGTGAGCACGCTGAAGGCCCTGTGTGTGCCCGAGGAGTCGGAGTGCCAGGGAGCGGCTGTGGGCAGCCGCGTCTTGTAGACTCCCGTGTGGCGCAGAGTCCCCTCGCTCTTGTCCTCTCTGGCCCCGCTCGCACTGAGCCTCAGCCTCCTGAGCACGCGGCCTTCCCTCAGCCCTAGGAGCTTCTGCCCCTCCCCGCCTCTGCCTCTTCCTCTCCCTCGTCTGGCTCCTGCACTTGACCCTGGGCTTCTTCTGCACTAGATCCACGCTCAGCCTCAGGACGCCTGGCTGGCAGGTAAATCAAAGACAACAGACTTGCGCGCCCTGTCAAAACGGCCCCGTGTTTCCCAAAGTGGGCGCTTTGTGCCTCCGTGGTCCCAATCACCGGGTGTTAGTCAGAGAACACACATTCTTAGGCTCTTCCTCCAAATTAAGGGATCGGTATGCAATTTTTTTTAAAAAAATGCATACTTTAATAATATTTAGCTCTCATGAAATTAAAAACTAAAGGCCATATGTGGCAAAAAATATTAGCTACCAACAGCATCGTTACTGACAGTTTTAAGTATGCTTTCCTGACAAGGTAGATCCGTGTGGGAGAGAAACTCCTCTCGGGGCCTCGGTGCTCTCGCCTCTATTAGAAGGGTTTGGGTTTAATGGGTCTTGTGGGTCCTTTCCGGCTGGATTTCCTGTGAGCCTGGATTTTGCTAGAAGCAAGCGACACTAGTATCCTACTAGGAGAGACTCTCTGTGCAGCTCTGAAGTCAGGGAGACAGGGAGAGGGGGAGGAGAGGGGCCTGCTGGGAAACGTGAAAAACAGCTAGAGAGTGCAGCTTTGCCATTTAGGCAGCTTTGTAATAATACTGCTCAAGGGTTCCTTTCTGCACTTCCCTTGAAAAGAGAAGCAAGTGAAGACTGTTCATGGCAATATTTATACAGCACATCTAACAGCACCCACACCATCTTGGGTGCTCTGCAAATACTGGATATTCTTGCACAGGGAGGATTAATGGTTAATAAAACCATGTGGCAGGATCCCTGGTGCAAGACATTACATAAAGCATATGCCCAGAAAATGCTAGCTTTCTTTTCTATATACTGGAAATATGCCACATCAAATGATTTCATTCATTCAAAAAGTTTCTTACGAAAGCCCTAGCCTGGGGAAGGTGTTGAGAGTACAAAGGGTACTGAGGTGGCCAAAATCTCACCGGCCTTATGGTGTTGAGAGAGCTTGAGGCCAGTACAGGTATTATTATTAACATATTACGTAATCGATACTGAGATGTAAGAAATACACAGTACTTTAGACAGAAGAGGAGACCAGAGGAAATGAAACTTGCAAAAAATCGGTGCAAAGACTCAGAGGAAAGAGTGATCATGGTAAAGTGAAGAAAATATGAAAGATTAGATACATAGGAGAGGCCAGTTCACTAAAGGCCATGCTTTGCAGGCATATCTGTCTTGTGGGAAGCTGCTGGGGTGTTTCAGGGCATTTACTTTGGTAGAAAGACAGTGAAAAGGCTGAGTATGAAAATAGAATCATTGTGTGCAGGGAGCTGATGTGGAGATGCTAGAAACAATAATGGAGCTGAGAGTATAGATAAAGACATTCCAGATATAGTTAAGAACCAGAATCTATAAAACCCCTGATGGAATGGATTTGAGGTAGGAGGTGAGTAGGAGAGTAATAACTTAGGTTATTGGTTTGTTTATTGGTTATTGGTTTCTTTCCCTGATGATCCATCGGAGTGAAGCTTCCACATTCTCTCCGAAAGAGTCGGTGAGGCTGACCTATACTGAGAAATGCAGAAAATGTATTTGACAGCTTTATGTTGTCAAGTGAAACATTTCACAAGTTTTGTAATCATATCACAGTTTCTAGAAATCTTGAGGAATGACACTGAAGTGGAATTTTCATCTCTGCCATGGATTTTCCATGAATTCTAGATCAAACTTTGAACCAGTTTTGTATCTTCAGGTGCAGTAATGAACTTTATCCACTTGATGGCCACATTTCAAAATTATGGATCTTATTTTCCCACTTCTGGCAATTTTCTGTCCCTTCCAAGCAATTGCCTGTTCATCTAAATAAATCTGTTCTTTAATTAATTAGTGGGAGGTTCATTCTGTTATCCACAATATAGATGTTTTATACGTTAGTCTTTTTGAAAAATTATTTAATAAACAAATGGCCCATTAATGGATAGCAATGAAAACCCAGTGTCCAGATACTTGGGGCAACTTGTTTCGAACATATAAAATATAGTTCACCACCGTCCTGGAACAACCAAAGAAGGGATCTGATGTTGAAACATTAAGATGCATAAAAGATTTCACAACTGATGGCTTACCATTTACAGAGGGCAGTACTTACTATTGCAAAGAGCAAGCCATGAAGACCTAGAGAAAAGCAAAATCTATCTAACCACTGACGGTGGAAGAGGTGTCCCCAGGGAAGAGGCTTCAGGTAATTCCAGTCTCACTAACAGAACCAGCTCCAAAAGGGAAACGTACATATGTAGGGGTTTGCAGCCAAATGGTTTTAACTGTGCAAATTTCCTTGATAAAAACATTCAGAACAGAATTTTTAACCTGACATCATTACATATGCAGTTTATGTAACTCTGCGATTTGGTTCCTCACTTGTGAAGTGGATTTCTGATTAGAATGTGATTTTCTGAGCATGTCTGCCTGTGGGGAAAGAACACGGCCTTCTTACAGTTTCAATTACTTCTACGCCTTCTGTTAGCCATGTCTCATTACAAACGTATTGGTTGTCTGTGAAGTTTTCTACAGAAAAAAAAAGTACTAACCAGATGTACTTCAAATATTTCTGATGCATTTAACAATAATTTGACCTCTGTAAATAAATTGCCACCCTCATTTTATATCTCATTCTCATGAACTAACTACCACAAAGCTTTCTCTGAGAGATGGATCTGTACATGATACATAGTGCTGGCAAAATCAAGTCTGAGCAAAAAGATGGAGAGTCTGATGCTAAACTATAGTAAATTCACCAAGGTATTCTGCATTTGAACCATGAGTAGCAAGTCTTATCTTTTGGTGGTCATGCATTAATGCCACCACTAGTGTCAGATAAAAATGCATACTTTTTTATTTTATTAAAAAAGAACAAAATTTCATACGTGGAGATAGCAATAGTCATTGTACTGTGTATCATTATCTTCAAAATATTTACTCAGAGCACTTTTTAAGAGGAATTGCTATGTTACTCAATGGTGAGTTCAGGGACTGAAGAGCCAGAAGTTTATACCAATTGAGGAAGCTAAGTTTCCTGAAAGAATAAAAACTAAAGCTCCCATAAAATCTAGGTATACCATTCATATACAACTAAAGAAGTAAAATCAGTGTACTGTACAGCTACCTGTATGCCTTTGTTTATAATGGCACAATTCACATATCCAGTGTGTGGAATCAGCCTAAGCACCTCTCAGTGGGTGAATAGATAAAAAGATGGGTAGACTCGGTGGAGTTTTATTCAGCCATAAAGAAGGACAAGATCATATTACTTGCAAGAAAATATATGGAACAAGTGAATATTTTGTTTATTAAGCAAAATATACCCAGCTCAGAAAGTATAGATGTTTTTCTCTCTCATATGTGCAAGTCCATGGGGAGGAATGAGGTGACATGAAAGTAGACAGGAGACTAAAAGACAAGAGGGAGGAAATAAAGGGAGGGCAAGGAGGTGACAGGAGATGGATATGATCCAAGTATGTGACATGCGTGTATGAAAATGTCATGAAGAGGGCCAGAGGGTTAGCTCAGTGGTTCTGCGGCCTGCCTCACAAGCACAAGGTCCTGAGTTCAATCCCCAGTAACCACATACAATGCTGGGTGTGGAGACTCACGCCCACCAATCAATACCGCATACCACAGTGCCGGGAGTGGTGGCTCACGCCTGTCATCCTAGCACTCGGGAGGCAGAGACAGGAGGATTACTGAGTTCAAGGCTTGCCTGGGCTACATAGTGAGCTCAGTGCCAGCCTGAACTACAAAGCAAGACCCTGTTTCAAAAAAAAAAAGTCACAAAGAAATAAAATATTGTATATAATTAAAATACACTAATAAAATTAATTCCTGCTTAATAGGAAAGTTACATGTCCACTGAAGCAGCCAACAAATGTATTGTTTGAAACATGAGCATTGTCTTCTACAGAATGAATCTAATTTTAAAAAATTACCTGATTATCACATAGAAGTAATTTAAAAGCACTCATGTGAGCAGATTTTATAATTAGTAAATACTGTTAGAGAAGAAAATTAATATGTATCTACTCCTTCTGAAAAACTGTGGAATAATGATATATATAGTTTAGAAATATATTTGCTGATTATTTAATCCAGTTTTTTTTTTGGGGGGGGTGTTTCTATGGTACCTGCATGGGATGGAAAGAGTTTAATAATTTCTTATATGGATACCCAAATACTGGTGGTAAAATTTCCTACATGGGCATCCTTCCCACATGCTCACTGAACCCTAGACTCTCTAGAGATTTTTATTTTAGACAGGGTCTTGCTTTGTAGTTCAGGCTGGCCCTGAGCTCACTATGTAGCCCAGGCAAGCCTCAAACTCAGCAATCCTCCTGCCTCTGCCTCCTGCTTTTGCCTCCTGAGTGCTGGGATTACAGGCGTGAGCCACCAAGCTTGGCACTGTGGTTTGTGGTACTGATTGCTGGTGGGTGTGAGTCACCACACTTGGTATTGTTGTATGTGGTTATCGGAGATCGGACCAGGGACTTTGTGCTTGCTAGGCAGGCGCTGGAACAACTGAGCTAAATCTCTGGCCCCTCCTAGAGATTTTTTAACCATAAGTTACATAAAAACACTACAGTATTCAGTCAGTGCTCATAAGAGACCTGACCATCTTTACTGGGTTTGATCCTTGCAGCAGCTGACAAATGTCTTTTAAGTACAAAAGCGTTCCTCTATCACTGCACCATAACTGCCATGGTGTCATATATTGAAAGGTATGTCATATATTTGTCCACTTTATTAATCCTAAAACTGCCCACCAATGATAAGCCTCTCTCCTATCAATAGCAAATACATCTCAATTCCAGTTTCCCTGAGCTGACATCTTGGAGAAATATTTAGCTCCTCTTAAGATTTCTCTAATTCTGAGCATTCCTGAAATGACTTTAGTTTCTTTGAGGATACGGCTGGAAGCAGTTCTCCGTGGTCTCTTGAGTTAGTGTAGAGTAACTCTGGGGTCGCAGGTGGACAAAGGCATAATTAGCAGATTAAGTGAACAGACCCCTCTCTGCTGTAATTTCTCCTTAGCCTGCAAGCATCCATCTTACGGTCTGGATGGATTAATTCTGGTATTAGATTGAATAGCCCCATAGGATAATACTGAAACCCAATGAGAGAGACTGCTAGCTCCAACAGCGAAGCAAGACACCACCATGGTTGGGTGCCGGGTCCCAAAGCTGGAAAGGATGCTTGGCTGGAAAAAGAATATTAAGGACCAAAATATCCCATGAAACCACTCTGCCATCAAGTTCGAAGAAATCAGAATGAACAGAATAAACAGAATGAACAGAAATCAGAAATGTAACAAAACTAAACAGTTGAAAACACAGTAGCTCCTTGTAAATCCTAACCATCCCTCTGGATTTATTCTCTTACTCAGTGGGAACAGTCAGTCACACACAGCCTTAAACCAAAGCTCAGAAGGTTGCATTGTTCTCCTCTTCCCAACCCGAAACATTAAATATGAGCTGATTTCTATGCCTCAACCGAAAACACTATTATTAACTTGTTCTCTCCTTTGAAAAGAGGAAATGATGTGAGATGGGTCTGACTTAAAGAGAAGCTGAATGCAAGACTGTAGGAGGCCTCCGTAGAGGAGCTGATGTGGATTTGAGCTGAAAAGCCACAAGTGCAGTGCTGTGCATTTTTTATTCCAGTATTTATTTCAGCCGAAGGATTACAGCTGGCAGGCAGTGTCAACACAATCATCTCCAGGAACTCTCACCTTACCTTCGTGTGGAGGCTAATGAGCGGTCTCACTTGTCTCGCTGTGGGGAGGTTCCTCTGGAAACTCTGTGAAATGGATGGGAAACGGGTTAAACTACATCACACGACAACCACAGCAGGCTGGGGAAGCTGCAGTTTTCCTGGGTCTCCAAAGCCGGAATGTGAGTCCACATTTCTCAGTGACAGAGCTCAGTTCCCTGGTCTGACGTGTCCGAAGAAGGGCTGACATCAAACCTCGGCTGCTGCTGCGTCTTGTGGCCGAGTTCAGTGCGACGTTAGCCCCCCTGTACTTGTGACTGTGCTCCTCCCCCAGGCACAGACTTTGCTCAGCCCTTTGCAGAGGTGAAAGGAGTCAGAACAGGCTGGTGAAATCCAGGTACACACCTGGCCGTCACAGGAGGGTTTTATGTGAACATCCTACAAGGCAGTCCAGCTGTAGCCCAAATCCCTTCCTCTGAGACAACAGGCACCACGTCTCCCTCACCCCAGCTCCTCGGCACTGCCTCTTCTCAAGTCCCATTGAATGGCTGCAACCACTCCCCCGGGGTTTGCTCTGCACTTCGCTAATGACAGTTCATAGGCTTCTGAGTGTGAGGATTTGTCCCTGACTCCTGGTTCCTAAAACTGTGGAGAGGGAGGGGAAGAGGACTGAAAAGAAAAAATAAGATGTGCTGTGTATATCTACCAACTCTCCACAATAAATGTAATCAATATGTACCAGAAATATGAACTAGGGATGCAACCAGCGTAATGCCCATCATTCGCCCTAATTCTGTTTCCCTCTGCTGGGATGGACCCCAAAAGTGACAGGCTGCTCACTGGCCTAGAACAGAATCTCCTCTTCTGCCATTCCTGTTTGCTCCTGAGCTACCAGAGTAAAGGACCTGGAGGAGGAAGCTTGTTCCCGATTCCTATCATTCCTCCAAGTCTTGCCCTACCTTAAATTTTGCTTTCTTTTTTATTTGTTGGTGTTTTTCAATCTTGAATCGTATTTAGATCTATTTAAAAAGATTTTCACAGAGCCTCAGTATTCTCTTTGATTTATTATTAAAATGATTAAGAAATTTAAAAATACTAACTTGTATTCTTTACCAGTAAACTAATCTTATTCCTTTGAATATCACTGGTCATTAATACTTTATTTAAAGACTAAGACGTGAAGGAAATGGATATGATAGGAAGAAAATAAAGAAAATCCCAAAGCCAGTGTCTTCTGGCTTGAGCAATATTAAACTTGATAAAGTTAGGCCTAGAGAAGAAAAGAACATATAAAGCTGAACAAAACCTTGATTCCTAACAAAAATAGAGATTATACAAACCCAAGAAATTCTGGAAGGAAAGAAGTTGGGTACAGAAAAGATATAGTCCCATTTGATATTATTATCACTATTTGTGTATGACATAATACTTGACGTAGAAGACCTCAAGAACCCACCAAAAGACTCCTAGAGTTAATAATCAAGTTCAGCAGCACAGCTGGATATAAAGTCAACACTCAAAAGTCCATAGTAGTTCTGTACAACAGGTAACACTGAGAGTGAAAGTAGAAAAATGACATCTTTCACTACAAAAGCAAGAAAAATAAAATTCTTGGGCATTAGTCTAATGAAGGAGGTAAAAGACCTTTCCATTGAAAACTACAGTACTCTCAAAAAGGAGACTGAAGAAGATATAAGAAATTGGAAAGATATTTGGGAGTGCGGAAGGAAATCATTGCAGGATGCGCCACTCTGATATGGTGAATAAATTAAAGGAAATTAGGTGGTTTAATGTGAGCAGGACTTCTCAAAACATGGTCACTAAACCAGAACATCACAGGAGCATTTGGCAAAAATGCAGTCTCAGACTCAGAACTACTGAGTCAGAAACTGGAAGAGAGACCCAACAGGCCGTGTTTTAACAGGTGTTCCAGATAATTATGCTGTATGTGCTAGTTAGAGAACCACAGATTCAGAGAAAAGGCCAGTGTTTTGTATTCCCAGAGCTGTATCCAATATGGTTGAATACAGTTGTTGAGACCACCCTAAGTTCTGCTGCATCAGGAAGTGAGGAAGAAAGCTTAAACCAGGAGCCGGATGGAGGTAGAGGTACAGTTCCAGAAGCCTCTGCAGGACCAGGAATGAAGCTGAATTCTGCAAAGAACATCCACAAGGCTATGCCCCAGCCACAAGGGGCCAAGTCAGAAGGCACCAGAGATAGAGCTAAGACAGAATGCCTAAGATGGTCAGGGGCAGCCAGAGCGAGCAAACCAGCAAAGGCACTGTCCAGTAGATACCACAAGAACCACTGCCATCTGTCACGCTGAGTCACACATTCCTCTCTGCACACCCAGATGTCATCAGGGAGAGGATGTGGTAGGGAGAAAAAGACATCTCAGAGACTTCACAGGTTACCTTAGTAACATCAAGACCCTATCTAAAGAAACTGTTTTTGGCCCTAGATGAAATTGGATGGATTGGATTATACTTTCATTTTTCTTCAATAATTTAGGAGATGGGCCTCATGTAGAAGACAATAGCAATTAGAGAATATAAGATATGTATCTTCGTATAAGTGAGAAAAGTGCAAATCAATTCACAAAGTGTCTTTTTATAATGTCACTTAAATCTGTACATTAATAAGTCATGAAATCCTTGTGCTTACAGTTCCTATACCCCTGGAGGAACAAATGAAATGTCAAAAATCCAAATAGAAAACATTCATACAATATGATAGATACTGTTTTGTTTTGTTCATGCATTTTCTTCATTGTCATAATGCTGGAATCATTACTAACAATTCTAAAATTGAGGTGAATGGAAGAGCTGAATGATAAGCCTTTAAAAATGTTCTCAAGTATATTGTTCATATACAAATGTGCCCAAAGAATATTTATCTCAATGATTTTTTCACAAATCAAACACATAGGCCAACAATCATCATAGTCAAAAATAGAACATTATTAGATTTCTAAGATTCCTTACTATATGCCCCTTTCAATCACCAGATTCTCCCCAAAAGATGAAATATCCTGATACTTAACATTGAATGTCAAACTTCATCTGTTTTTTTAAAAAAACATCTGTTTTTAAAGTTAAATAAATAGAAGCATATAGTATATACATTTTAAGGTCTAAATTATCCCAACCAAAATTGATTGAGATGTTTTACCCCGCTGTTTTGTGTGATTTTTTTCCATCAACTATATAACATTAGAGTTTGTTCATTCTTCCTTTTTATAATATTTCTTTCATGGATATGCCACACTGCTGAGCATTTAGAGTTGTTTCCCTGTTTTTGGTTATTATAAAGAATGCCTCGATGAACATACCTTTCCCTATCTTTGGTGTACATTTCCTGAAGATGTTTTGCCAATGTACACTTCCATCAGAGTATGACATGTCTCTTCATTTCATATCCTTACCTACACCTGGCATTGTTCCAAAATTTAAGTTTTTATCATACTTGTAGTATCAAATGGTTTAAATTTCCATGTCCACCAATAGTGTAAAGTAGTATCTCATTGTGATTTTAATTTGCATTTCTCTGATCACTTGCAAAGATAAGGATTTTTAGTATTTCTACTCCTTTTTAGATAGCCTCTTCTGAGAATCACCTATTCAAGACTCTGGTCCATTTTATACTGTTCTTCCTTATTGATTTGTAGTCAACTTTCATGTATCCTGGACACAAATATATAATTTGTCAGTTATTTTTGCTATACGTATTTTTCCTAACCTGTGACTTGCTTTTTCACTTTCTTAGTTAAATATTTAGAAGGCCAGAAGTTCTAATTTTAACAAATTTTAACATCAATTTCTAGAAATCCCTCCGAGTCATGGAAATATTTTATTTTACCGTCTAGAAACTTCATTCTTTGTGTTAGATAATTAGGTCTGCAATTCATCCAGTGTCCATTTGCATGGATAGCAAGAGAAAGGGCCTATTTTTTTTCTTCTTCCTATGGATATCCAGTGACACAGAACCATTTATTGAAAAGCCTATCTTTGTTCTCAGTTGTTCTTTGTCAGGGCAATTTCCTCACAAATTGAGTACAAATACCTGTGTGGGCCTACTTAAAGGGTTATATACTGTTGTGCTGTTTTTTGATTGACCTTTGCAGTGGTATATGCTTTTCTTATTTGCTGTGGTTTAAAAACAAATACTGACATCAGATGTAACAAATCTTTCCACTTTCTTCATCTACTCCAAGATAGTCTTGTTATTCTTGGTCCTCTAGATTTCCATATGAAAATTCAAGTTATCTTGTTCTTATCAATTACCCCTCCCTAAAGAGATTGTCTTCACTATTGTTGGGTCTTTTCATTTCCAAGACAACTTTTAATAACAGTTTGTAAAAAAATCTCTCAGTATTTCAATCAAGATATACTGAATTTGTAATCAAACTATTGTGAATTGATGTTATTAGAATATTAAATGTCCAATCCATTAAAATGGTGTATTGCTCCTCACTTATGTCTCCTTCATTTTCCCTCAACAAAATACTCTCACTCATCTTTTGCTCTTTATTCGTACTATATGATCTTGTTAAAATTATCAAAAGTAGAAGAGCTTAGCTTTCCTTTTCTCATTATTGATGTTATAGAAAAACAATATATTTTTGTGGCTGCCAAAATATTATTAAACCTTGCTAAATAACTTGTTCTAATAGAGATTCTTCTGTATTTTTACATATATAATCAAGCCACCTGCAAAAATAATTATTTTATTTCTTAGTCTCTGATTCTAATACATTTATTATCATGTCTTTCTCTCTAGGATTTCTAATATAATATTGAATAAAGTAGTAAATATCTCTGCCTTATTCACCATGCAAAGGAGAAAGCTTTCATCAAATTTCCATTAATTATATGGCATTATTGTAAATACTTATTAAAGCAAAGATGTCCCTGTTATCCCTAGTCTGTTAGAAGTGTTTATCATGAGTGGATATTGAATTTTATTGAGTGCTCCTCAGTTATCGAAACTAGCCATATTTTTTCTTTTTTTATGCCTTATTTAAGTTAGCATAATGTTTTGAGACTCATGCTTTATTTGTTATATGTATCAGTGGTTTGTCCTTTTTATTAAGGAATAATACACTAATACATATGCAAAGTTCTTTTTCTACATTCTCATTAAAAGGTGTGCGCTGTTTTTAGTTTAGGGCCTGATGATTAAAGCACCAGTGAACTTTCTTGTGCAAGGCTTTCTAGGAATAGTTTCCATTTTTCTTAAGTAATACATAGTTAAGGAATTTTTCCTTTAAATTTCAACCTTTATGTCCTCATATTTTAGGCCTCTCTCTTATAAGCACTATTAAGATGGTCCACTTTTTTCATTCAGTGTGATATTTTCCTTTAATTGGAAAACTTCATTCAAAATGCATCACAGATAAATTAGAGTTCATATTTGTCCTTTTTTCTCTGTTCCACTTGTTCTGTTTTCCCTGTACTCTGCTTTTGTCCTCCTTTTTTCTTTCATTCCTTTTCTCCATTCCTTTCTTTCATTCTTTCTAGTTTATCTGCCCTCCAATCTACTTGTAAGTTATGCCTTCTTTTTCTGTTGTTTTACTGTTTATGTTAGTATGTCAGCATATACCCTTGATTTACTATTATCTAATTTAAATTAATACTATTGAACAGAAAATACAGGGACTTTAAATATATTAACCTACTTTGCCCCAGTCCTTTCCAACTTAGGTTTTTTGTTGTTGTTGTTGGTTTTTATTTTTTAAATTTTATTTATTTATTTATTTATTTATTTATTTATTTTTGGCTTCATGTCTTGATTCCATGTATATATGAAGTTCTGTAATGTGTGCTCATATTGTTCCTATAGCAAATTTTCAGTCTCATATTTGCTTTTTTGCACATTCTTCTCATTGTTTGCCTTTCTGCACTATAGCTTTCAGGCTTCTGTTTCTGGCTTCGGGGTGAGTTACCTACCAGGCATCTTACTAATTTAAAGGAGTATTTATCTGGCTGGGTGTTTTTCTCTCATTTTTAGTTTTCATTCGTTACACTGTATGAGTCTAGACTTACTTTTCTGTATTTAGAGTTGGAGATCCAGAGCCCTCCGTTTGGCACCTTGATGATTTTATCAATTTCAGGTATTTCAATATCATCTCTTCCACCATAGTTTCTTCTCCAATCTCTCTTTTCCTTGTTTTAGGGATTCTACTTATATTTGTTACACTTATATTTATGATACTCACATCACAAATCTCTGGTACATTTCTGTACTTTTTATACTTTTAGTATGTCCATACATCAGCATGTACCTTTTTTCTTCTGATCTAACTCATATTTCACAAATCTGGGTTATCTCTCCCTACGGAATACTTCTCAAATTTACATATCTGTCATCTCAATCCAATCAGGCTACTCGAATTCCTACACTATTTCTTTGGTACCCGTTGGCATACCACCATCTATCTCAGACTCCTCTTTCTTCCCTCACTTATCTATAAAAGGTCAAGCCTTTTCTTACTGATACCTAGCGCCACCTACTCCCCCGCAATGCTTTCTGACCCCTCTGCGCACAGAACCTAGTCACACGTCCCTGCCTGCTTCTTGCAGATTAGCTCAACTCTTACACAGCTCCTGTCCTGACTGGCCCGTGTGTCCACATCCCACCTGCGGACTTGGAATTCCTGTGTCTCACTCATCTTCAGAGCTCTGAGACCCAACCCAGCAGCCAGTATACAAATAGCTGGTAATTAAAATGCTCCTGGATGAATTAGCAAAATATGAACTCAGGTTCACTATGGAATCACATGGGAAGGGTGTGTTTTTGAAAAATGCCAGTATTTAAGAATGACAGAAAAGCTAATCTAGAGTCACGATCTGGGCATCAGAAGAGCTTCATCTTTTTTCCTGTTATGTTTTCTATTCTTAGAACTTAACTGGAACAAACACTGTAAATGATTCCAATATGCAAATGGGTTTGAGAGTCACTAATGAATCTGCTCCAGAAGGGTGATTTCATGAGAAAATCAGGCAAGGCCTGAAAAGGCTTCCCTGGAAGGAGCTGAGTGCCGTGTGGTTAGATGTGCAGTTGGGGTGATGTGTGTGGGTACAGATAACTGAGAGGCCCGTTACCAGGAACCCCAGTGGGTTGTCTGTGTGTGTGTTTGTGTGTTTGACAGCTGAGATATGGAGTCTTCAGGCTGCAGAAGCAACAGCCAGGGACTCCAATCCAGATGCTTGTGTTGGTAAATCGTCTGATGGAAGCTGATGTTTCCTCTCTCCTTCTGCAATGGTAAAAGCCGAGTGATGTTGGCAGGCTTCATTCCCATCTTCGGGGAGAAGGGCTCACAACCTCTGTCCGTTCCAAGACTTAGGGAGATGGAGGCGACTGATAAAGTCACACACAGAGCCAAGGAAAATGTGGTGACAGGCCTCGGGGGAAGCTGTCAGCACTACTGCCCTGGTTCAGACCTCTTATGGTGCTGGTGTGTGCGCTCCTCCGGTTGTCATAGAAACCAGATCTTTCCTTGTGATTCTCATCCCCTTTGCTCTGTGTTTGGTTTCCCACTCTTAATGAAAGTAGGTATGCAGTGAAGTGCACATGCTCCCTCCTGCATAGCTCTGCCCCTCCCAAATCCAAACAGTTTGATGGTTTTCGTGTGCTTTAAGAAGACAGGCAGGTGCTGTGGGGAGCCTGGTCGGTCTCCTTTCACTGCCTGTGTGATACCAGCAGTCTATGAGTTCAAGTGCACAAGCTATTTTTAGATTCTCAGATCAAGCAAAGGAGAGGAAAATGAATTAATAAGACATAAGAAAGTAGGGAAAATATTCTTTTGACTCGAAGAGGGTATCTGTGATGTGCTGTAATAATTAGGATGACCCTAATTGGAGAAAAGTAAAGCAGCCCTCTGTTGACAGAAAACTGCACTTAATAGAGTGTTAACGAGGCCACCATGTTTATAAGACATCTCAATTGTCCTCCTGGCAGGAAATTGAATCTCCCACTACATTTACTGGTTGTGTGCTGAATCCTATTCCTCTAGGTTTCCTGAAAGGTTTATTAATGGTTTTTTTAAAAGAAGACTTTTTTTAAGGACACAAGCTGGTTACTCGATTCCCTGCTGCTTCCTCCACTTGTTCAGACTGTTCTCTGAAGAAAGTCATGCTTTACAAAAGTTTAGGTAGTGAGCCATTTTTTTTACCTTTCCTTTTCTAGAGTGGTAGGAAGGGAGTTACACTTTCTCTTTTTAAGAACGCAGGTGGCAGTCAATGGGTTGGCTGTGGAGTCTCAGAACTCTGCTGTCCAAGGTCCCTGTTCCCTTCTGAATCTGTTCACATCAGAAGTTGCTGTGACCAACCTCAGAAAGGCTAACAGTGGCTGGGAACACCACAGAAGGCAGACGTTGCCCATGGCTTGAACAGCCTAGGATGGCACCATGGGTTCTGGTGGACCCACGTGTGTCTGTGTCACTCACCAATTAACCCACCGTCTGGCATCCATATGAGCCTCTCTTGACCGTCACCAGATACAGTTGCAGTCATAAACTGGTCAGCTCTCATTCAAGACCTTAAATGTAAGTTGCTTTGCCCTTGATGTTTCTCATCTCAGCCTGGGCTACCCAGTTGGACAGAATATACTATCAAAATCATCCCTTCATCCAGGTGCTCTGAGGGCCATAAAAAACTGCTGACTTTGCCTCAAACTAGAGATATCCTGACCCAAAATTCCCTTTGAGTTAGGGATTTCTTGCATGTGGAAGTCTAAGAAAGGTTTAGTTCCTTGTTAAGTGAGCCTTTTTATTTACTTGCAAAAATTATGAAGCTACTGACATAATCTTAGTTTCCTGAGCATGGTGCCATGTGCCTGTAGTCCTAGCACTTGGTAAGCTGAGGCAGGAGGATCAGTGAAAGTTTAAGGCCAGCTTGGGCTTCATATCCCTATGTTCAAGGTCAGCCTGAACTACATAGCGAGACCATAAATAAAAACAATAACCCTCATTTATTTTGCTCATTGGCTTCAAGAACCACAACTCACCGTGGCTCTGAGTGGTGGTCTTTGAATGAGTGCATATCACCTCAACAGCACTAGGTCAACCTGCCACTTAGCGCTAGAACTCAGTCTGTCCTAAGTACCATCAACACTCAACCTCTTTATGCAGAAACTTGACTCACAGAACTTCTTAGAGAGACAACTCTTTCTACTCAATGGATTACTTGGAAATTTCATTGACATTAGGCCTGATGATCAGAGAACAATGAGCCATGACAAATTATCCAAAATCTCTGACCTAGACTGTTTTATTTTAAAATAACATGGATGTGCCGGGCGTGGTGGCTCACGCCTGTAATCCTAGCACTCGGGAGGCAGAGGCAGGAGGATTGCTGAGTTCGAGGCTTGTCTAGGCTACATAGTGAGCTCAGAGCCAGCCTGAACTACAAAGCAAGACCCTGTCTCAAAAAAAAAAAAAAAAATAACATGGATGTGTCAGCTCCCAAACTGGTAGCATCTATCCACCCCGCTCATACATTTTCTTATCTCTGTATCTTACTTTTAAAAATTTTGGTCTGGAGCCAAACAGACTCTAGTCAGCACATTGTTCCTTTATTTTCAGTATTTACTAATTCAATCTGTGCATCACCTTAGAGCAGGTAAACAGCCCATCATAACAAATACCAAGCATTTTAGTTGCCATAGTGCAAGAAGACTTATTTCTTCCTCTTACAAATTTTACAGTGGTAGCTCTGTAGGCCAACTGTTTGCCACACAGTGCTAAGCTACCTTAGCACTAGTAAAGTACCTAGTGTAAAGTACCTTTATGGCTTGCTTCATGCTTACATCACAGGGACTCTGAGGCCCCTCAACTGGACAGACAGAGAAGAACTGTGTAGGACAGTAGTTGATAAAGTCTTCTCATAAAGTCATACAGTAAATACTTTTTATTTTGCAGGCCACAGGATTGCTATTGCCACTACTCAACTCTGCTAGAGTAGTGCGAAAATACATGTGGACAATATGGAGAATGAACATATGCATATGGCATAGCCACATGCCAACAGAATTTAACTTATATAAACAGAGAAGGCTGGGTTTGGCCAACAGGTCAGTTTGTCCAGCAGGTCACTACTAGTCTAGAGTCTCACTGGGAATTAAGTCCTTTGGCCTGGACATGACCCTTGTCACTTTGTTAAAACCAACCACATGGTCATGTGTTCAGTTGCCAGGGAAGAATGATTCCCTCACATTTTCAGGGAGAAATGGGGTAATATTCCTCTGTGGTACTGTTGGCACATTTTCTATGCTGTTACATAAATCTAGTTATAAAAAGGAATATTGAGAAATTAAAGTGAACTATCTCATATGGCGTGAATAAAATTTATAACCCTCTCCATTCATATGCTGAACCTAACCCCTAAGGTGATGATATTAGAAGGTTGGAGCTTTTTGCAGTCATTAGGTCATGAATTAAATTAGTGCCCTACAGCACAGGTCCAAGGGAGCTTGCTTGGCCCTTTCACAGTGACAAGCTTTCATCTATTAATTAAGAAACTGACTCACAGCAGATATCAAGTGACCGAGACTACCTGGCCACTCAGACTATCTGGCCTCCAGAACTATGAGAAGTAATTCCTGTTTGTGAGCTACTCAGTTTATTATTTTTTATTACAACAGCCTAGGAAAGTTCATTTCAATATGTATGTCATTGTATCTGTGTTAAGAAATATCCAGATAGCTGAGAGAATGTGATTTCTGTGTGTGTCTTTGAGGCTGTTTCCAGAGAGATTCCCATTTGAATCAGTAGACTGACTAAAAGCTGGTCTCACAAATGTGGGAAGGCCTCATCTAGTCCCTGAAAGATCCTCAAAAAACCAAAAGGAAGTTCCTTCCGTTTTCCCCTAGTTCTCAACCCAGTTAGTGGGTTGGGAGTCTTCTAGAGCCATAAACATGTGGCTTTATTTTTTTCTGGAGAACTCTGGCTAATACAGAGCCTCAATAATCTAGGACACCACCTTGAACAGTTTTTAAGAGTTTGTTAAAGGAAAGTAGGGATTCTCGTTGAAATTTGATTTAAGATGGGAATAACCATTAACTCCAAAGTTCGCACATTCAAAAACTATAAAGTTAATGAGTCATCCCTTGCTTGTAAGGGCTCAGTGTTAGCAACAACCTAGGTGTGAAAGGGTGAGGAGTGGGTAAGCCAGAGTGGTGGAAGAAAAACCAATGTGGTTTGTTTACCAGTGGGAGAATATAAAAGCAGCATGAGTCCATTGCGTATGCACATGACAGTCAAAACACTACCTGTTTTACAAGGGTGCATTAAAGTCTGGGTTTCATACTCAACATATTAGAATGGTGGGAGGGGAGTGTCCAATAGGAGTAGTATAGGTGGGTGGATGGGTGAATGGAAGGATGATTTTCCATCCATCCTTTTTTTTTTTTTTTGAGACAAGGTCTCACTTTGTAGTTCAGTCTGGCCCTGAGCTCACTATGTAGCCCAGGCAAGCCTGGAACTCAGTAATCCTCCTGCCTCTGCCTCCCGAGTGCTGGGATTCCAGCCTGGCTGGATGGATGATTTTTTAAAAATCAAACAAAGGCATTACAGACTTTGAGTGAGGAAATGATTGTGAAACTGGGAGAAATGATTAACTCAACTTTTACTATACCATCCCACACTTCAAAGCTTCTCTGCAACTCCCCCACAATAGGCAAGAGTGGTACAATCAGCACTCTCCATTTGGCTTACTCAGAAAGCTTGCTAACTGCATGTAGTTAATTAAAGTTGACTAATGGCAGTCAATTTGAGAGTTAGTTTTACTGATGTTCTTTGAAGTTAAATACATACTTGAAAGTCAGTCTCATAGGCAAAACTTCAGTAGTTGCCATGGGCTTGGGTCAGCTGAGGTCTTCGAAGAGAGGGGCAAATAAATAGATGAGTTATAGAGAACGTTTTAGGATAGTGAAATTATTTTGAATGTTCTCAAAATGAAAGATACGTATCATTATATAGTTGTTAAAACCCATAAAACAAAATGTACAACAAAAGTAATAAACCCATGAAATAAACCCATAAATAAACTATAGATTTTATTTAACAATAATGAGTCATTACTAATGGATACTGGAAACCAGATGAATCTCATCTTACTCTGATGGCTTTTCTCAGTGTTTGGGTGAATGAAAGTGGGTGAACCAGAGGCTCGGGGTTCCTCTGCCTGCAACAGGTACAAGCTCTCTGGCTGCCCATATGTTGAGCTGAAATATAAATTAAAATATAATGCAATTCTGGCAACTCCTCAGAGCAATACTGAAAAAAATAATAATCATTACTGGCTCATCCATTAAAACAAATGCACCAATGCACCCCCCAATACTGTTTTAGCCCAATACATAGTACCTGAGGATATAAGGAACAGGGGACTATATAACATGGAGGAAAAGATGATAGGAGACGTTGCCATTGTGTGTCTCAACGCAGACCAGAACCAGGCTGGCTCCGAACAAAACATGTTCTCTCTACAGAAAAGTCATACAAACAGATGCACTGCTCATGTAAGCGAAAGTACTTATGCAAATACTCTTCTATGTCTCTTCATCTTTGCACATGGAGAAGTAATTTTAGTAAGTGCAAGATCTGGGATAGGAAAGGATGAGAACCCACTCTTATTTATTGATTTAAATTTTCTGTGACGTTTCAAAGCCAAAGGAATCACATCTCGAAGATCAAGATGGAGGTCCAGAAGCAATTTGGCCCTTGCACATGAACTATATCTCCTTAGTTTCCACCTAAAGATCTCTTTCCTCCTCTACAAGCAGACGTATGAGAGCTAACTAATAATGAGTCATTTGAAAGCACTGTGCAAATGTGTGCACGTGTGAGTGTGTGTGTTAGTGGGGGTAAGGGTGGAGGTGGAAATGGATCTTCACATTAAGAAGAACATGATATGAGCTACCCTGACAGCTGGCAAAGGAAGTGGGTGTAGAACAATGTTCTAAAGAATTGTCCTGAAACCTTATCCAAGGCCATTAATATCATCAGGGACTATCATAAAACATACTCATGTTACAATCCTTTCCTCAAGCTCTTTGACAGAGCAGAGCACTGAGAGGAATGATACATGATAACTGGTGAAGAGAAAGAAGTATGCTTCAGCCCAACTAGGTCCTTCTAAATTAGCCATGGAAACTGGCTCTTCCAACTGATCAGTACAGAAATAAGCCTAATTCGGACAAAGTGAAAGAACTAGAGAGGTTAGGATGCTGTAGAAGAAAGATTCATGTTGGAGTAAAAACTGGCCTAGGCTCCAAAACCAGCTCGGTTGCTTACTAGTTACATGGCCTTGGGCCAGTCAGTAAACCTGCTAGAGTTTACATTTCATCATGAGTAATATGGGAGTGATAATATTTACATTTCAGAGATGTTATAAGTACTCAAATCAATAAACAAAATTTGCAGTGCTTGGCTCACAGTCTAGTATTCAATGAAAGTGGCTATTAGAGTTGTAATCAGTAGAGTTTAAGAAAAATACTAGTCCCCAACAGCAGTGTTACAGAAGGGTTTAGAGAGAAAGTTCTTCCAGAGACCACAAAATTTATACTCTCGTTATCTCAAAATTCACAGGATGATACATAATTTTTGTGTGTGTGGAGGAAAGTCAACTTCATAGTTATTATCACCATTATCTCCACAGCCATCATCCTCTCAATAGCAATATCAGAATTAACTCTCATCTATTCAACACTTTCTGGAAAATTATCTCATGCTCTCTGACCTTGTTGAAATGGTCCCGCCTCTCCTAAATATGGCTTTGAGTGGCTGATAATTACTGTAGTGGGTGAGCCAGCTCTTCCCTAGGTCTTTATGTCCTTGTCTTGCTGTGTGGTATGCAATGAATTTCTCCAGCTAAGCAAAGGCTGAAACTTTACCATCACTCCTTGTGATGCTTGGGCTACTCTAGGTTACCATTCATCAGATTAGTCAAGGCTTGGGGCAAGCTGGCCTGGAGGAAAACTACTACCTAGTTTCTCTAAGAGTGGAGTACATTCTAAATCCCAGTAAAGTAACCTGAAGAAAACTTAGGGACACATTCTGCAGTTCATAGGTTCCAGGCCTATTTTTGGGTCAGTAACTTTACCTCTAACAAAGGGTGCGTAAGTCTACAAGAATTTCCTATCTATTCTACAATGTCTGACTCAGCTGCAAGGGGCTCTCCTCAGACTCTTTCTTTTCTTTCCAAGTTTGGGGCTTCTCCATTCACTGCTCAACTTTCTACAGTAATGATACATGGAGTATTTGTGGTTAAAGACTTTTGTAAATGAATGCAAATGGGTCACTCAGTAGGATATAAGGAAATTATTATCATAGACTCTGCAAAAGCATTCATAGGATCATAGCTGTGGATGCATCTGAGTGAAAAAGAAAGGAAGCATTTAATCAACATGAGGAGATATGATCTTTATCAAGTATCTTTTTCTCTGCTGTTAATTTTTCTGGATCTGGAGCTGTTTCTGACTTCCTGTGTTGCTGTTGCTTTGTCTTTCTTGTTGTTACTCATAGACAAAGCTAATAAGACCTTTAGATAGACTTTTTTTTTCATGAAACAGACAATGTGGGACAAACCAGAATAGAGATTAAAAGTGAGCACTGTTAAGTCTAAATGTCCTTTTCAATGGTTCAATGACTTTAAGAGTTATTAAATTGTGTTCCTGTAGAGGGGCAGAATAATAGCATTGGACTGTGTCGCTGGGAGGTTTAAACAAAGTTATCGCACATAAAACAGTAAAGACCAAGTGTTCAGTAAATATCAGCTGATCTCTGTAAAGAGACCACAGCATGCCTGATAGATAACAGGTGATCCAGCAACAGAAATCCCCCATCACTGCATGTCCTGCTGTTCTAGAGTGCAGAGTCTGGAACTGCCACCCACCGGAAGCTCAGTGGAAGGCCCTTCCCCTGCAACTCTCAGCTGCTTGGGCGGAAACCTTTGGGAACTAGATAAATGAAGGCTAAGGATGCCATTTTCAAATTCAATAAACTCACAGCCACTTACATGGGCATCTCTCATTCCCACTGGCAGTTACAGACAGTCTTCTCTCAATTACCTGTAGCTAATTTTAATACAGGGCCAGCTCTTCTCACTTCACTCTCCACATTCACTCACAGCCTCCTCCTAAGCCCCCAGTGGGATCTGCTCAGAAAGTATAAAGCCATATTAATATCATCCAGAGCAAAACATAATTAGAAAACTAAATCAGCAACCACAAGGATAGTGTTATGCTTTCCAAAGCCATCTATTGAGCATGCAAAAAAACTGAGGTTTAAATGTTTACTTCAGATGATTACATCACTGTTTGCCTTTATCAGCACAGAAAATCAAGAAGATTAGACACTACTCTTGAGTGCAGGGCAGAGGTGGGTACAGTGGGATTGGAAGCCCAATCCAGCCAACTGCCTATTATTTATTATTATAAATGAAGTTTGATTAGAATACATCTCTGCCCATCATTTGTATATCACCTTTGCCTGCTTTTAGGTATAGTACAGAATGGGACACTTTCCACAGGGACAAGATGGCCCACAGAGCTGAAAATATTTATTATCTGGCCTTTCCCAGAGGCAGCCTCTGGAATAGCTCCAGATGTCATCCCATGTGAATAACCACTGTTTTCCCCAAAGACCAGCAGTGGCAGGAGCTGCACAGGAGAGAGGACACCCAGTTGACAGAAGAATCTAGCAGTGGACAGTCATGCCTAAGAGCCTAGGGCTCCACATGACCCTCTTAGGTTCCCCACACTTACGGCAGCTGAGGGGTGGGGGCTCAGGGAAGGCCTGCTGCTGAGTCCTACAAGGATCAGAGCTGATCTTGGAGCTAAACCAATCCTTGTGGTGGGAAAACTACTGTGTGGTTGAGATAATCTCTTGGATGAGTGTGGCCTGAGTCTTATTACCTATAGCCTCTGGGGCCTGAGTTTCAGGTGTTTAATGTGGAGATTCAAATATACGTCGAGGGTAGATGACAAAGACAGAGGTTAAACAAATGTTAGTGTGCCTGAGAATTCCTTGGATATCTGCTAATAATACGGGGTCCTGGCTATACGTGTAGAATCATAATCAAATAATTTGGGCTAAGACCCAGGAAGTTCGGTTTTGTTTGGGAATGTATTCATTTTATTTTGGGGGGCTTATTTGTTTATAGCTGGGTTATTTGTTTTAGACAAATGCTACTTGTTTTGCCGCTGTTTGCTGGGAATGGTGTTCCTGGTAGGTGCTAGGTACTTCTTAACCTTCTTGAAGACTTGGACAAAGAATAGTTCCCCCTCTGTGATGAAAGGATGTAATGCTTGTCTGGATGAACTCACATAGGAATGGTAGTTCCAGCAACCAAATGTGGGAAAGCACAATGAGTGTCAGTAATAGAAGGGGGTACCCCATATTGACAGCATCATTAATGCTGTGATCATAGTAATCTCTCATGCCTTTCAAGACCATGCTTGACCAGACATCCTCTCTAGTTTTCCTTCAGGCTGAACTGAGTGCGAGAACTCCTGCAGAAGAAACTCTGTGGAGTAACTGACCAGTAGATAATTTTCCCTGTGGATCCCTGTCAGTACGCCACACTTGGTGCACCCCAAACCTACCATAAATTGGGTTTCCCTCCACTGTCTTTCTCTGGTTCCTGTTGAGACTGAATACTAGTTTATGAAACTCCAATGACTCCTCTCCTCCTGCTGAAGTTTGGATTTTGAGTGTCCCCAAAGGACCATGTGCTTGGCATTACTGGGAGATGACAGAACCTTAGGAGTTGGGGCCCACTGAGAGGTTCTTAGATCACTGGGAAGCACTCTCTTAATGAGGACTTTCTCTTCTTTGCTTCCTGGCCAGGAGGCAATCAGTTTTTCTGTACTACAGACTCCAGCCACAGTCTCCCGCCTCACTATAGTCCCAAAGCAGTGGAACCAACCAACCATGGACTGGGACCTCTCAAACTATGAGCCAGAACAAATCTTTTATCTTTGTAAGTCTGTTAGCTCAGGCATTTTTTCTTACAGTAACAGAAAGCAGACAGATACTTGTTTTCTTTTTTCTTCCCTTCCTCTTATTTATTTGATTCTTTCCATAAGAAAGGGAAGCATAATTTGGAATCTGCTATGGGAAAGGGTAGGGAGTTTTATATAGGGTGACCAAGAAAAGTTCTTCTAATGGTGAGGAACACAAACCTGAAGAAATCAAAGGAATGAGTCGTGAATGTGAACTCAGCAAAGTTCTCTGAGACAAGTACAGAGCAGGTATACAGGCCTTGAGATGGGTCCTGTTTCACAGCCTAAAAGATGAGAAAGGAGATCAGTATGGCTGGGCAAAGTGATAAAGGAAAAGGAGTGGTGGGCAGTGGCCTCGGTGGGACCAGGTTATATATGTCCTCCAGGTTACTCTCAGGATGGTGGCTTTTCTTCTGAGTGATTCAGAAAATGCAAATCGGGTTTTGAAAGGATCACTCTGGCTTTAGGTTAATAATCAGCATCATGGGCCAGAGGATTAGCTCAGTGGTTCCAGCACCTGCCTCGCAAGCGCAAGGTCCTGAGTTCGATCCCCGGTAACCACATACAATGCTAGGCGTGGTGACTCATGCCCACCAGCAATCAATACCACATACACAGTGCCGGGCGTGGTGGCTCACGCCTGTCATCCCAACACTCAGGAGGCAGAGACAGGAGGATTGCTGAGTTCAAGGCTTGCCTGGGCTACATAGTGAGCTCAGAGCCAGCCTGAACTACAAACTGAGACCCTGTCTCAAAAAAAAAAAATCAGCATCGCATTTTAAAAGCCCCCTCTTGTCATGCAGAGGTAACAACAGAAAAGGTCCAGGCAGGAGGCTTGTGCAGAGCCCAGGAAAGGGATGACTAAGGGGCTTGGCAGGGGTGCTACCTACATAGGAATAGTGTGTAGGCAGTCAACCAATTAGTCTGGAGCTCGGGGATGAGGTCTGTGCCAAAGCCAGCAGCATATTCCCTAGAGCTTCACCACGCTCGGGTCCATGCCCTGGGAGAGTGGTGTGGGTGGAGAGAGGGGAGAACTCCAGTCTAAGAGTCAGAAATAAGGAATAACTTGAGAAACTGGAAAAGAGAGGCTTGGGAGGTTAGAGGAGAGTCAAAATAGTGAAGTCCTAAAAATAAATGGTTCAAGAAGGAGAAGCTAATTTAATAATATAAGATGCTACTGATAAGTCAAACACAAAGATGGAGATGACACTGGATACCGTGTTTTCCTTAACAATAATAGTTTCAGCGGAGTTGTGTGAACCAAAGCCAGAGTAGAAGGGCTCTAGAGAAGATAAAAGGTGGGAATTTAGAGGCAGTGGGTTTAAACAACTTTGAGGGAATCTTTGCCAAAAAAGGGGGAAACAAAAATATAGCAGTAGCTGAAGAAACAGAGGATCAATATAGACTTTCTGTACACAAATGCCAATATTTGACAGGGAAGAAACATTTGAAATGATATTGTAATCAAGAACACAGGGATACCCTCCTCTACAAACACACATACATAAACACGCATCTCTTATCTCTATATGTCAATATTTATAAAATTATATATGCATAGTCATTGGTAAACATATATAAATAGTCAAACCCAAGATTTGGCCAAAGTCTCAATGTAATATTCCAATAAGCTAGCTTAGGAAGCATAAGTTGATAATGGTGCTTTCTGATTTCTGTTGGTTAGTATCAAATATGTACTTTACCTAAAGTAGGTCTGGTCTACACAACTCACCCTCTCCCAACGCTCAACCCTAGAGCCCCAGGAACAACTAATCCTTGAGAGCTAGCTTCATTAGTTAGTACCAAAGAGTCCTAGCAGGTTTGGCCAAAACCTATTGATCAGAGCCCACCCATGTGTCAAGCACTCTTTCCACATATTAGAAGCACCCCAGAGTTGGGGAGAGCCAGGTTGGAGGAAGGTAGGAGACATCTAGCAGACATGTGAACAGAATGAATGAGTATCACAGCGCAAGGGGTACAGTTAGAGTCTTGGGTCCCATGTCATACAGGAGAGGCATCTGAGGCAGGAGATGAGAGCATGGGAGAGTAAGATTCAAGGGGCTCAGGGAAGACTTTCTAGAGTCAGAGAGTATTCCTGCAGAATAATGATTAGGCAAACAAAGGAGTGTCTCTGGCAGATAAATCACAAGTGAGTATCATGGTCCATTCCACATTCTTGGGGCAGAAGCAGAAATAGCAATTAGCAGGATTTGGAGGTAAAGATGTCAATCATGGCCACATCCCCTAGTAGTTCATGCTAAGAGCTTTATCTTATATTATTCATTTTCTGTCATTGCTATAATACATTTACTACAAACTTAGGGATTAAGCAACACAAACATATTAGCTTTTGCTTTCATAGGTCACATCTATGAAGCTAAGAAGAACTAAAATTTAGGTGTTGTGCCTTCTACAGGCTTAGAAGATTTAATTCCTTGCTTGCTGCTGTCATAACCCAGGTCTTTGCTATCACAGGACAGAATTCTTTATTTTCTTGGTAGCTGTAAACTAAGAGCCACTCCCAAATTATAGAGGCTGCCACATTTTTGGGGGGTGGGGGGGTCCTCTTCGATGTTCAGAACCAAAAATCATGGGCTGAATGCTGGCCCAGTTTCGTCTCTCCAAATTACATTTTATTTCATCTCTCATCCATGTGATTAGATTAATCTCCCCTGAAATAACTTAGGATAATCTCCTCACCTTACAGTCAGCTGATTATTAACCTGAATTTCATCTGCATAATTCATTCTCCTTTTCCATGTAACATAATATATTCTTAATACATTCTTGATGATTAGGATGAGGACATCTTTGGAGAGCCATTATTCTGCCGATTGCACAAAACAACAGAAAACCACTCAAAGTCTTATCAGGGAAATAGCGATTCAGTCACATCTTATGTTTAAAATTATTACTCTACTGGCAAAGTAGATCATGGTGTGAAAGGGAAAATGCAAACTTCGATACGCACAGTGGTAACTAGATGAGATACAAGGAAGGATTGTGTCAATGCTGTGATGATTGATGAAATAGAGCAGCTATTTAGCAAGCCCTGCATATCAGATGTGCAGAAGGTAGAGAAAGAAGTCATGGCATTACTGACACAGGGAGGTGGATGCTGCTACCAAGAAGAGCGTAGTCAGAATTGGAAGCATCAGCAACAGTAAGAGAAAGCAGAACTGTGTCCTTGTGACTAAGTGGCTAAGAACAAGGGAAGGCTTGAAGGACATCAGATACAGGTCCAGTTTATCAAGGCAAGGACTTGATAAAGATCTAAAATAAAAAATAGAGAACGACCAAACATAAGAACAAAGTAACTCTTCAGTAAAAGCACAAGTGAGCTTAGGACCATGTTGGGAACGATATGAACTTGATGCTGAAAGAACTGACTAGTAAATCAGACTTCCTCGTGTGGCCTTCAGCTTTCCGTCAGTGTCAAGTGGCTTGAGTTAAGGATCTGAAGTGTCTGGAGAGCAAAGTGCCAGACCGGTGAGCCTTCTGTTCTCAGTAAGTCTGGCAGGCAGGCTTTGGGTCTGTTACTGAGACTCCCTGTCCCCTGGCTTCATTCCGTGCGTGTACTCCCCACATCAGGCCACCACTGCTTCGAGGCAGGGAGGCGTTTGAGCTGCCTAGTGGGTTATGAAATGCTTCTTGTGGGGCAGTAGATGACTTGCTATTTGATACTTCATTATTCAGAGTATTGGTCAGTTGTGCTTGTTGAAGGACCCTTGTCACCAGGTTGTCCAGTCTTTCAAGATATGCTAACATGCTGGTAAAGCTTAATTCATCCTTTCATACATTCATTCATTCACCCAACAGACATTTCTTTCTACCTCCACTAGGCTGGGAATTATACTTTTATCACTAAATGAGTCATTCCCATTGCAGTTCTTTTGGTTGTTCAGATTAACCATAGTTTTTAATTACTTTCAAGATCTGGAAACCTCACAAACTCCTTATCAGGCTACAAATGCACACAATTTTCCATCAAGTAAGCTTTAAAAAGCAATTTATGCACAGCATGCAAGGGCTAAAAAGCTCTGACTTTCAATTGGTTTGACTACTAAGTTATTTTAGCTTCAGCCACTGGTAAAGTGAGAATGGAAAAAAAAATCTGCACAAGCTACTGTGATGCTCAAATGTATTATTGTTATTCCTATTATTATCAGATTAGAACAGTGCACAGAACTCATTTGAAGGAGAACAATGGTAGACTGATAGCCTCAGGCACTTTCAATTGATTCTTACTATGTTATCCTCTTTTCCTGCAACCTGTCTACTGGCTGGATGGCACTGGTGGCCATATCAGACTGTCCATGTACAATGGGAAATTTCCAAGAAAAGTAAGGGCGGGAGTGGAGAGGTACAGAATTTCTCATAATGCACCAGTGGAAATTGAGGTGGTAGAAAGAGAACCAGCTAACAAACCCACAGGCTAATCTTGGACTTACTCCGGGAAACTACACTTCAGTTTTCTAATCTGTGCAGTGGGAAGTGATCCCCACACGAAGGGGTTTCCACAAGAAGTGTGTAAAATGATGCATATGAAAATAACAGCATTGTCTACCGAGCAGCTGGTGGGCAAGGGAGCTGGTACTGCATTGGCATCCGACTGCCTGCCTTTAGTGCTTAGCATACAGCTCCTACCACTTACTGTTCTCAGCACACAGATCCAACAGAATTATGCACACTGCCTTCAGTGCACCGAAGATACCTCTATTGCTCCCTGGAGAAAGGCAGAGTTTGTCTCAAAGAAATGTCCCCCAGCCATCACTGTGAGAGAAGATATATACTTGATGTGTTCCTTGCCTCTCCCAAACTGGACAGCCTGCCAATTTAAATCACTGGGATGTTCCAAAAAAGGAAATATAAATAGGAAAAGTCACCTTTTGGTGGAGGGGGTACATTACACTTTGTGAATCTTGTGCTAATTATTTACTACTGGGAGCTGAAGGGATGTTTTTAGTGTGAGACTGAGAGCAGCACAAACGTGAAGCTGATTTGATGGATTCTCATCCAGTAAGCAAGGTGCCTGCCCTTTTCTCACCTCCAGAGAAGTGATTTTTCATCAGACCAGAAACCTGTCATGCACCTTTGAGCCGACGCACCATAAATCTCCGGTCTACCAACTTGCTAATAGTTTTCTCGCCACCTTTCCTGATAATCCAGAGTAATTGTTATGAAATACGGGCCTGTACCGTCGCTCCCAGCTGCGGCCCCTCCATCCTCTGCAGGTCCTGGGGAGAGGCAGAGGCTCCGCATTTGTCACTGCGTGTTTGTCAGAACAGCGGATGCTGCTACCAAGAACATGACATCTTGATGAAATTGGAGGAGCCACAGAGGAGCCCTGAAATCTGAGAGTCAACAGCCCCCTCCTGCCCAAAAGCTATCAGCAAAGGGCCTCTGGTTTATTTAGAGCATTCTCTTTCTCGGGGACACAGAAAGAAAACAAGCCCTCTTTAATCATAGGGTTGAAAACACTCTTCCATGCATGCTTTCGCTAGTGCACAGAAACATTTCAGGCATCTGAAGCTGTTCTGATGGGCCTAAGTTCGGTGAAAATGAGCAAACTGATAAATACATTGTACAGAAGTCATAGTTGATTGCAATTGAAAGGATTTGGGGGGGGTATCAGGAGACGCTGGGCTGGAAGGAATTCAATAAAGGCAAGCTTTCAGTCTCCCATTCCTTATGAAGAATGTGTTCGAATCAGCAGGCCTGGGACTTTCTTGTCCAACAAGCTCCTAAAGATCTCAGAAAGCCCTGAGTGCAACTTGCCAAACCTCGTAAGCTCCCAACATGGATTCTGAACATTCATCACGGTGATCTTGGTTGCAAACATGGCTTTGTGAGCCTTCTCTCCATGATGTACATCCGAGGTCAGGGTCCAATGTCTTAAGGCACCTCTAAATATCACTCGGCTACGCTGTCCACAAACTCAATAAGGTTGATTTGGCATCACAGGTGCACAATGACACTTCAAGGCTGCCATGGTGGACAGTCATTGGACACATGCAGTTAGTTATCTCCAAGGATTAAGTGGGTCCAATTGCAGTAAGCAAATAGAAGGCCTCCAAAGGCACGTACAGTTACTACACACTACATATCATCAGGAATGTAAAGTTGAAGCCAAATCCATGTGCTAGAGCACAAATAAAAAAGGTTTTGTAAAGTTCGACTGACATTTTTTAAAAAAGGAAGAAGAAGAGAGAGAAACAGAAAGCATCCTTGGCAGATCTAGCCAGAGTTCCACCTCATGATCCCCTGGATAACCACGCACCTCACTCTGGGCTGCCAGGCATGCATGACTGACAGCTGGAAAGTTAGAACCTGGTAGGATTGCTTTAGCAATTGCTTGAAGAATGACTTTTGCATGATAGTTAAAACCTAACAATTTAATTCCGAGTTTTCTAGCTTAATGTGGGAAGTACACTGAGTCTAGAGACTGAATGCCACATTGGTTTAGGATCTCAGGTGCCCATTTCTAATAAAACACCACTGCTTGGACTAGTTGACAAAGATGTATTGAGCCCTTCCCTGGTAGCAGGCGTTGGCTGAAGAGAGTTGTCTGGATTAGCTCTTTAAATTTACAGGACTCTGAAGGAAATGCTATTATTGGATTCCACTCTGTAGAGGAGAGAGTGACTTTTGAGGTAGGACTCTGGTACCGGATGTGAACCCTCAGTCTTGCCCCCTAATCCGCATGATGTAACATTTCATCTCACGGGACTGATTTAGATGTATCACTTTTGTGTTTAATAGATGCTAACAAATCCTTGGATGACTGCAGCACATCCACACAACTTACTCAACAGAACACCGAGGGTCAGGCTAAAAGACAGGAGATAGCACGACCTCAAGAGAGCATTGGCAAAGAAATTTAAGCATAATTCCAGATCTCACTTTGGTGAACTCTGCCACCATCTTTTGAATACAGTGCCACTGAATGGAGCTGGAAACATAAATTCTCTGTCCTATCCTCATGCTGAAAAAGTAAGGACTTTCAATTTGCAGAGAAGAGTAGGAGAAATAAGGTGAAGGTTGTATTTTTATCCCCCCTATCTCAACTTGCTAAACATAATCCCATTCTGGCAGGCAGCTCTTTAACATTTACAGGTGACATTTTCTCTAAACTGACCAACCATTCATCCCTATCTGCCCCTTTCCTCCTGGGTAGCTCTTTCTCATTCTAGAAAATTCCAATTAAGGGGCACATCCTCCAAATCTTACTTCTCCAACCATTCTTTACAAATTTAGAAGTTCTTATTTTTGTGCATCATGAGAATAAGAAAGGAGATTTAGGTTTCAAATTCTATTCAATAGCATTGTATAAAAAAGATGAAGAAATTAACCAATGTGAAATCTGGGATCACCCTCACATTTTTTTCTCATGCTTAATAGTTACCACCTTAATAGTCACAGTCTTCAAAAAGTCATCCTAAAGCTCTGGAGTTAATCAAGTCGTCCTCTTGTGCCCGTTCTATGGTGACATCATCCTTTTTGTGCACTTTGCTTTAATCCACACTAGATTACGTGCCCTTTTATTACAAAGCCTATATTTTACTACTGTTGGTACATAAATATGTTGGTTTTTGGAGACAGGGTCTCACAATATCATTCAAGCTGTCTTCGAACTTGCTGCAATCTTCCTGCCTCAGCCTGCAGTTTGTACAGTTAATGTGTACCAGAGTGGCAGATATATAGTAAATGAATGAATAAATAAATATGTTCTGAAACTGACCAGGTGGGTTAGATCTGCTTATAGGTGGAGTCAAGCTGCATAAACTTTGTAATTAGTCTCTCCATTACTACATGGACTACATTTACCCATAGAACCTGGTCTAACAGAAACTTAAACCTTGGAAGGATAACAGAGGAGAGCTAATTCGAACTCATCTTCAAACAAATAAAGAAAAGGAGGACAAGAGAACTGAAGAACTACCCTCAAGGTCTCCAAGCTGCTCAGGAGCAGAACTGAAGTAGAACGTAGAAAGTCAGATGCTAAGCAAGAGGTCTTTGCCATCTCACTAGCGTTCTCTCCCCATGGAGAGCCCTTAGTGCGCTGTCTTGAGGGTACAGCCTGTCCCTCCCAGTGGACACTTCCCGCATACTCAAAGCCATAAATGAAAAGTTACAAATGAAAAGAGAATTTTTTTTCTCAGGTATTGTTGAAACAACTCACAGAGTCTCTGGTTACTCGTAGTGCTCAACCACCACTTCTGAGCATGTTTCAGAAACTCAATTATTCCAAGATATTGCTTACTTTTTCGCAAATAATTTTGTGCACAAAGGACATTTAAAAAACTATAGAGACAGCTTCTTATCTCCGAATGGGAAGTCAAGGACAACTGCTATAAGCAAAATTCTCATTTCAAACAGAACGTTGATTTCCAATAAATCTATTCAAAAGAATAAAGCAGCTTTTTCCCCCTTTGCTAAAATATACTCACAGTTCACAAATTATTTTGTTGATAGAAATGTTAGCAAGTAATGACAGCCTGGAGCCACTGAAATGTAGCAAGAGCTGTACCAGTTACTAAGAAAGTAAAACCTCACGTTGGTGGGCAGATCTGAGTCCATATGGTTTGCAGAACATATGGTTTGACAGAAACACTGCTAGTATGCTGGAAACAATAAAGACAAAGTGAACAGGAAGATATGCTTTATTCTAGCTTCATGCATTAATTCTGTGACCCAAGGCAAGAGATTTAATTTCTCTAGCGCCATTCACCCATGTAGAAACTATTTAATGAGCATCTATTTGCTATGGTCTGTCTTGTAAGCACTGGGCAAACAGTCATAAGAAAAATACAGTCAAGTTCCTATTTTCATAGCAGGAGATAACACATACAATAAGACACATGTGTTGTTCACTGATCGGTACGATGGAGCTGAAAAGAGAGAGTGCAGGAAAGAGAGAAATTTTTGAAAAGGTGATTGGGAAAGGGATCACTGAGAAAATGACACTGGCAAAAAGGTTGAAGTGACTCAACAAAGTACACGTAGGCAGAGTGCTCCACAAACAAAGAAATTAAAATCAAAGGTCCTGAGGTGATTTTCATGGTGTACTCAAAGAGCTTTGTATCTAGGGCATTGGGGAATGGGGAAAGTAATAATAGATGAACTTGAAGAGGCAGAAAAAGAGGAAAGATGGAGAGGAGAGGCTTTGTAGGGCTGTGCAAGCTATTATAAGGAATTGGTCTTTTATCTGTTCTATTCTACTCCTATTCTGTTCTGTTCTGTTCTGTTCTGTTCTGTTCTGTTCTGTTCTGTTCTGTTCTGTTCTGTTCTGTTCTGTTTTGTTTTAGAGACAGGGTCTCACTTTGTAGTTCAGCCTGGCCCTATACTCACTATGCAGTCCAGGCAAGCCTCGAACTCACTGCAATCCTCCTGCCTCTGCCTCCTGAGTGCTGGGATTATAGGAGTAAGCCACCCTGCCCAGCAATCTTTTAATTTTTTTAGCTTAAGTTTCTAAAATGTTCTGTTGTAAATTGGTGATTTATAATTGTACGTGGTTATGGAGTAAACCATACATTTGCTAGCCAGCTGATTATTGAGTGTGAGGGAACAATAAATCTTTGAGGTTTTGATGTGAATGGTCAGAAGGAGGAATTGTCATTTCCTGAGATGAAGAAAAATGTGGAGGCAACAAATTAGGAGTATCAGACATCCGGCTTTGGATATCTCACATGTGAGGTGTCTGTTATGTAGACAGGAGAAGATATCAAATAAGTTATTCATTCTACTTTATACAGAAAGGTCTAGACTATAGTTTTTAATCTGCCTGTAGATGTTTGTTAGAGGTGTGAAAGAAAAGGCAGTCAGAGGTAAGAGCACTTTCCTGAGCATCAAGACCTTGGGCTCACAGAGTCAAGAGGTGGGTAATAAAAATATCTGATGTTCATGGAGTACTCAGAACATGCCAGTTCCTGTTCTAAATGCTTTCATATATAACTCCTTTAACTTTCTGGACCACCTCATAACATTGTCTTATTTTAGAGAGGAGGAAACTTGGAGAAAGAGATGAAGTGACTTTGCCAAGATCATACACTTTACCACTTTCTTTTCTGTCTTTACCACTTTCCTCATTGTTGGGACAAAGTACCCTTCATCTATAACTTAAAAGAGGACAGGTTTTCTTTGGCTCATGGTTTCAGCCATGGTCAGCTGGCTCCAAAGGATAAACAGCATAGTAGAGGAAAAGTACTCAGAGAGAGAAGGGAGGGGCTGGGGACAAGAAAACATTTTTCCAGGTCAAACCCCCAGTAACCTACCTCCAACCAGGCCCCAACTCCTCACAGCACATTTGCTACTGAACTCATCAATAGATTCATCTACTGATGAGTACAGTGCTCCCTGGATCCAATTACAACATGAGAATTGGGTAACCATTTTATTTATTTACTTATTTATTTTTATTGAGTTAACTGGTACATTTTTCTTTTTTTTTGAGACAGGGTCTCGCTTTGTAGTTTAGGCTGGCTCTGAGCTCACTATGTAGCCCAGGCAAGCCTGGAACTCAGCAATCCTCCTGCCTCTGCCTCCCGAGTGCTGGGATTACAGGCATGAGCCACCACGCCCGGCACTAACTGGTACATTTTATATATACATTGTGATCACATTCAATGTCAAGAATTTGTACCCATACATGATATTTCTTGATTCTCATTTTTTTTCCCATTGCAGCTCAGTTTGTAATAGCTAAATCTTGGAAATAGTCCAAATGCCCATCAACTGGAGACTGGATAAAGAAGATATGGTTTTTCCTATAAAATGAACTATTATTCAGCCATGAAGAATGATAAATTAGAGATATTTATACTTAAGTAGATGTGCCTTGAGAATATACTCATGAAGTGAAATAAATAGGACATAGATGTGTAAATATTGTATCTTTCCTCTAGTATGAGAAGCTGAAGGTAAAAATGCGGTTTAGAATATATTATAGGTGTTGTGAAACCGGAAATAATGTTCAAAGGGAAAAGGAAAAGGGGCAGCAAGAGAAAGTAAAGAAGGAAAAGAAAAAAAAATTATGGGCAGCCATTTTAGATCTGAACCGCAACATCAGGCTCCAAATTGGGCTTCTGGCTTCCAGCCTGGCCTTTGAACCTCTTGTTAACACTGCTCTTCAGTGGCTACAAGAGAGATGCTGCCCACAGGAGAGACTGAGAAGGGACACACAGGGAGGCTGAAGACAAAAAGGGCAGTGTGGGCCCAGGACCCAACTGAAAAAAGTATGTCACGGAGTAGGGAAGTGATCCACTGTGACAAATGATGCTGGTAGTCAAGAAAGATGAGGGCTGACAGCAGCGATGTGGAGATCATCAGTGATTTTTGAAAAGAGCAACTAGATTGAGAGGTGGCACTAATGACTGGATTGGAATAAGTCCAAGAGAGAATTGTTTAGACAATGCATTCTGACAATTTAACGTAGGAGTTTTGAAATATTGGGTAATGTAATTAGGCAGTAGCTGGAGGTAGAGATAGGATTAGGACATTTCTTTTAAAGACAGGAGAGCAAAGATCCAACAGAGATAAAAAAAAATTGATAGTGAAGGAAGGATGGATAAAGAAATACTACAGTGACATGCTTGGGCACCCAAAGGGAACTTTAGTTGAGGGAATGGACAATTTATCCACAGTGAGGGAGGGAAGCAGAGCCTAGAGGCACAGATGCTGGTGGTTGTGTAAATGTGGTAGTGAAACTTGGTCAACATCCTCATCTTATTGTTTAAGTTTCAGTGCCTCTGCTTCCTCATCTGTAAATTGTAAGTTACAATATCTCTCCCCAAACTTGTTGGGAGAATTGAATGCAATAAACTATACAAAATGCTAGGATGATGTCTAATACAACTCATGAGGGCAAATAATAACAATTCCTATATCCTCTCCTTACTACTTATCACTATTATCATTAATTGCTAACATTTCTTGAACCCTTACAGTGTTAGACACTGTAATTAGTACTTGGCATACATTCCTTGGAGAAGAGTATTTCATGTTCCTGGGAACTTACTGAGGATTTTCAAGGTGTTAGAAAACCCAAGTTGGAACTGGATTGGCTAACCACATTTCCTTTATCTTAAGTTCCTATCATAGTGTAATATTCCTTCATATCAGTCTATGGGAGAAAACATGGTCAGCAACTTCTCTGGTCTAAGTTTTCAGCATTTATCCATTTACTCTGATTAGGTCTGGACAAAGAAACACAACTGTCATACAATATGGTCTTGCAGCCTGGTAGACATTGTTTTAGCATTGTTGCTTCTATTGAAATTACCTCAGAAAGGTAGGGATTCTCTAAACAGGAACCGAATTTGTCTAAGGCTTGAGGCACCTGGTCCTTCTGCTTTGGGGGGAAGGGGAGGGGCAACAGGAAAGCTCAGCCCCTAATCACGAGTGTTTTTAATTAGAAATAGTTCATTTAGAGAAAGTTATACAAAGGTCTAGTCAAGCATTAACATTCTGGATTTTTCATCACTTGGGCACACTGTCTTATACTTTTTGAAGTGAATACAGACTTCTCTGCTGAGATCCTCCTTGTTGAAATCCTCAGAAATCTCAGCCTGCATAAGTGAAGAGCTTCAGACAAGGTAGATTTCCACCCTGTTCTCGTGAGGCTGTCTATAAGGCAAAGCAGCAGGTGTCAGTGTCTTCCATGTCAAGTGCTTTTGATCATTCTAGAGCTCTGCTTCTCATGTTTGAAAAATAGACATTCCAGAATTCTTACATGCTTGCAACATGAAAATTCAGGTTGCCTTAGACATGCAAAGTGCTCTAATGTGTTTCCTCTGTGGGAGCAATTAATTACACAGGCCAATGAAATGATCCTGAGGTCTGATAATACAGCCATAGGTCCTTTTCAGAGTGAATACACCCTGCTGCATAACAGGATAGGGGTGACTTCAGGGCTATGATATACATACAGGTCTTTCAGCTCTAAGGAAGCTTAAGCACCACTGTGCCTGATGTGCAAGTGAAGAAAGACCAAGAGGATAAAGACTGCCAAAAGCACAGAGCCCACAAAGTTGTGGCGCTCATATTTGCATGCTAGTCGACTTAAATTTATGTAAGTCTGTATTTCTCTAAAAGCCTTTCACTTTGAACACTGAAAGATATTACCTCTTTCTTGATTTCAATAATGCTAAACATGTCTGAGGTTCGGTGATGCCCACCTGGCCAGGTATGGAGTCATCCTGGAAGCTACAAGTTCATAAATAATGTCTCTTCCACTTGTTTAGGGTCCCGGGGCCAATGAGAGACAGACGATCTATGGCTTCGCATGGTATCACTGTAAGCTAACCTGTTACTTCGTAGTCTTGGACTGCCGTCCCCTGGAGCGTTCTGAAGCGATCAATTGTCAGTTTCAGGTCTGTTGTTTCTCTCAGCAGAAGCCGTGCCGGTGGAAGATGACAGCCCCAAAGCCCTGCCTGTGTTAGGGGAGCAATCGAACTCAGATAATGACATAAACGAGTCGCTGTTCATCTGGGGAATCTCAGACAAAGCAGCCCAGAGGAAAACCATCTCTGCCGATGAAGGCTTGTTTCACTTGCAACAGGAGAAGCAGCCGCCGCAACCGGAGCCAGTTCACAAGCTGGGGAGAGGTAGAGGGAGGCTGAGGCTGCCGCGTGTGAGTAGCATTTGATGATTTCTCTGCAGCCTGGGGATGGGATGCTGGGGAGGGGGCTTGGCTGTACGGTGGGCTGCTTGTGCAGGGGGGGGCTTTTTCTGAGGCCGGGGGTGGTGTAGTGGCGGTGGCTCGCACAATGAACAAGTGCACTGGGATCTCTCCAAAGGAGAGAAGGGAGCAGATCCACACGCACTTGCATTTTCTCCGTCTGCTGGTTGTAAAACATGCAAATGCCAGGTGGGGGATATTTTCTGTTTGTTTCTTCTTTTTCTTCTCCATTCTTGAGAGTGGGCTGCAGGGCAGAAAGACATCTCAGCCCCGCAGAGCTTCTGCAAGCAGGCGGAAGGACTCCCCGGAGGGTTCCTTCCCAAGTTTCTTTTGCAGATGTATGGCTCTTTACTGCTTTGCCACCCAGCTGCTTCCCCTGCGGGCCACTTGCATCCCCGGGACGGCAGAAGGGTGAGGTGACTCTCGCATCTCAGGCTGGCAGCTCCAGCTGTCTGTAGTAAACAGCAGCAAATCCAACAAGATTTAAGCTCCCGGCTGTCGCTGTTGAAAGAGTTCAGTGAGCCCAGGCACTGGAAAGCGTGGGCTGCACCGATCCATCCTCTCAGCCCAGGGCAAACACACAGGCTTTGAACTTCAGGAAAAGTTTGTGTTTGTTTTATATTGTTTTCGGTGAAGCCTGGGGCTTGTTTTCTGTGGACAGTGAGCAGACTGAACTTGAAAAAGGACAAAAAGAAGATGGTTTTGCTTCAAAGTACTTGTGTAGCCAGTAACAGCCTTGCTTAGCTTAGTGAGCTGGTGTGTGCGTTTGGGTGGTGGTTGTTACTGGTGCTAAATAATGTGCTGGACAGAAATGTGGCTGACCATAAACTATAAACTTACTTGTATTCTGGTTGTAGGAAGACACAACACACACATACACACACACAGAGCCTCCTTTCATTATAGATTGCGACGTTGCTGAGTGTGCCATTGTGCCATTCCTGGGCATCTGAGGTAAAAGCAAACTAGTTCATTTTCCCCAGCAGGAGGGAACAATAGGGAGAGAGGTGGTAGCAAAGGGCAGGCACTCTGCTTGTTGCAAGAATCGGCTGAGAGCAGCTGTGCATACAGAGGATGGAAGAGGCTAAGGCGCTCTGCCTTAGGATTTGGCCGGGAGAGCAACCAGCTGGATAGACACTATGCGGTATAGACACTATGGCTACCCACTATGGCTTCGTAGACACTATGGGGTGGCTGGGTAGACACTATGCGGTGTCATCCTGGAGGGTACGAGTCCTGGCTCCCAAGTTGAACGGCATGTCATTAAACATGAACCAGGGCAGAGGAGCTGGGAAGACGAGCGAGTCACCTGCCTCGTGTAAGGGATCCTCTGCAGGAGACAGTTCTCCCCAATCTTTCTCACGCTGTGCCATGCAGCGTACACAGGTGAGGTTGGTCTCACCTGAGCAGGAGCGGCCGGAGGGCTCACAGGGCCAGGCGGTGGAAAGGGCTCAACAGTTGGGCCAGCCCAGCTTGTTAGCCCATCCGTGGGACAGGAGCTAGCTTTGCAGACAAGTGAAGATCTAACCTAAGCAACCCGGTGAAGGCCAAGAAACGAGGCTGAGAATAACCTGATGTCCTGCTTTGTTCTGCCTTGTTTTTGCCGCTGCTAGTGACAAGGCATGGCACAAACGCCACAGAGTGTCTTTTCACGGGTCTCCTAATCTAATCCTCTTGGCACCTCTGAGCTCTGCCTGTGCTCTCTCGCCGCTTTGCCCACACATGCTTTTATGAGACAACCGTGACCACAGTGCACTCATTTGCTCTGCCTCTTCCCCAGTCCAGTACAGCTTTTGTACACACCATGAACTGTGGCTGGATTAAATGAGCCAGGCCCCTAAGTGGGTCTGCCATAATCTGTCAGCCATGGTGGAATATTTAAAATTGCTTCCAGTTTGTCCATAATTGTGATGCTGCTATGAATATTTCTGGGCCCTGTGCATTTTCACTGCTCTTCAAAAACTGGGAGAAATAAAATCACAACATCAATATTCCTGAGGTGGGGAAGTTTCTTTTCTTTTTGTTTTTGGCTTTTCATTCCTGTAACCAGTCTATCCTCTGAAATATATTTGCACCACCCAAATGATCCACAATATAGCCCAGAAGACACCAATTTCTCTAGAGTCTTATATACTTTAGAATATTTTTTCCCCTCCTTAAATAGGAGCCACTCCAAGGTGCTGGCTATTACTGTGAAGTTGGTGTTTGAGTTCTAACGAGCCAGGACGCAGAAGTGGCTTCTTGGGATCTCTCACCTTGAGGGCTGGGAAAGCACCACGTGCCAGCTTGCCACTCCGTGGGGGGGGGGGGTGGCGGAGCAGGAAGGGGTGGAGAGAGGCCCTCCATTCTGAGCTCCCATCATGAGACGGACAGGGGTCACCGGTGAGGAAGATGCCCCCCAGAACTCCCTCTGAGCTCTAGTCCTCAATCCTGGCAGCCCGTTCGGGCTTTCTATTTTCCTCTGCAACCCTAAAGAGCCAGGATAGGGCGATCTCACTTCTTGGACAGGATCTGAGACTGACGTCCAGCAGAACAGGGCTATAGTGGGGGAGGACTAGCTGAGCTTAGAAGGGAAAGACATAGAAATAAACACAAAGCAGAAATGTATCTTACAGTCTCTCCTCCTCGTCGACTTTTTCCAAGGGCATGTTCTTCAATGGCGGGCCACAGAGAGGGTTGGGTGCCCTGATTACCTGTACCCACTAGAGGAGTGCCGTGGAATACTTCTTAGTTTCTAACTTCTGTATTGACAATATTACCAAAATTTTATTCTTTCTTCTCTTCCTTCCTTCCCTGCATCTCATCAATTTGGAAATGAATCTGAGCTTTTCTGACCTCCCATGTGGCTCACTATCAATTGCTTCACTTCTAATCTCATTCGTTCGTTCATTCAATAACTGTTTGTGCCAAGGTCAAGCATGCCCAGGAGGAGCTATGCTCCAGTTCAGCCGCCATTCACCCACCCTGACCTGTGCTAGTGGGATATAGCAGTGTCCTGGGAACGAGATCTACTTACCACAGATAAGCGGATCAATGTTTTGTTGGTTTTTGGGTTTTGTTTTAGAAGCTTTATTGACTTTTTCAGTCTGCGGGAGCTTATTAGAAGCAGCACTCTCACCAAAGGGGGAGCCGAGAAGCAGACGCAGATCTGAATGTGAGGGTCTAGCTGCTTTTGAAGAGGACTGACAGACGGGGAGAAAAAATGGCCTTGCCACCTGCCAGGCAGAAGACAGGCCTTTAAGTTGTCGCTCAAGTATTTAAGCAAGGCGGGCACTAGGAAAGCTGCCCATCTGCCAACACTCCTCACTCTTTATTGTCTTACTGGCCTAAGGTCTGGCTCTCTTGTTTTCTTTGCTGTGGTACTCTCATCTTTCACCCAGTAATGACTGCTCCCACTTGCCTAGGGTTTGCTGTGCACCAGGCCATGTTTTATCTACATTATTCCATTTAATTATCACAAGAGATCCATGTAGTTTTGAACTATTACTCTTTCCCTTTTATGGATTTTTAAATTGAGACGTGAGTCAGTTGTGCAGGAAAGACATGGGGTCTTGTTTTGGGGTCAGAAAGTAAAAAGAAGCCTCTGAGCAGATGGGAACGCAATTCAAGTCCGACCAGCCTAGGTGGCTCTGGAGTCTGTGTTTGACCACAGACACATTTAACATACTCTGGGAGAATGACTGAAAGTCTGAAAGGACACCGAGACACTAGTGGGCAGCTGAAACACATTCCTCATAGCACTGATAATGATGATGGTGATATTTATCACAACAGTGACCAACAACAAAATTCACTCTGTGCTGGACAAGTAAGTTGTCCAGAAGCTTTGAGGGAGCACGCTGCTCTCACCCATTGTCTTTATCTTTGTTTCACTAAAGAAGTAACTCAGGCTCCATCATATCACACAGCTTGTCCCAAGCGACAGAGCCAGAGTTTATACATGTCTACTGGCTCTCACTGTACCTCACTGACATACCAACCAATTAGCATTGCATCGCACCTGGAATAGTAACACCAAAGGATTTACCTGAGACCATCTAGCTCAGCTCAGTGGTCTTTTCTGATCTCTTCTGCTTTGAGATTCTTGAGTAGTTTTTAGAACACCCTCCCATGCTGGCACACAAAAACCTCAGGTCTCAGCCCATTCCTGTTACTCTTTTAAAGGCAAGTTCCTAAAGGAAAAAGACACCATAAGGCAAGTCACTTGTGTACTTGTAAGGAACAAAAGAGTCACAGTTGAGCACTTCCCTTTGCCCAGTGTTCTGGACTGTGCTTTCCAATATGGAAACCAGCAAACTCAGTTGAGTGTTGAGCACTGAATTGTGGCTAACCCAAATGGAGATGTTCCCTGTGCATGAAGGGTACATTAGACCTCAAACCCCAGTAAGGAAAATGAGCATCTTAGTAGCTTTGTGCTGATTATATACTAAAACAATGTTTTGATACAAGTTAAGTAAAACATATTATTAAAATGAATCTCACCTGTTTTGAATTTTTTTTTAAAAACTGGTAAAGTATAACATACACAATATCATCTTAACTATTTTTAGGCATAAAGTTGAGTAGTGTTAAGTACATGTACATTGCTTTGCCAACAATCTCCAATTTACCTTGCAAATTTGAATCTGTACTCACTATGCAACTGCTTCTCCCCCCACCCCCCCACCTCTGCCATCCCTCTGCAAATCTAAATGTCTTTGTTACAAATGAGTAGACTCATATAGGTTTCTTTGTAACTGGCTCATTTCAGTTAGCATCATGTCATCAAGGCTCATCTATATCGTAGTGTGCATTGATTTACTTCATTTTCTAGGAAGAATATTTTCCATCATATATACAGACAACATCGTGTTCATTAATTCATGTTCATCTATGGACATCTGGGATGCTTCTACCACTGTTTTTCTTTTTTAAATAATGTGCCTACTATAATATTTAAAATTCTATATATGGCTTGAATTTGTGTTTTACATTGTATCTTTACTGGACAGTTTTGCTCTTAACTTCTCTTCCTTCTACACACTCCACATATATAACACCTAGCCTATCTTCACCAGATGTTCCTTTAGCTTTTCTTTTCCCTTCCCTAAGGCCTTACTCAGGGATCTTAACTCTGATCAAGCTCTCCCTTTATAGGAAAGGGACTTGTGAAAGACTGTCATGGCTTGCAAACTTTTCTGTAATTGAATGAGACCATTTTATTTCTCAAGAGGAATAGTCTTTTCCCATAATACATAAGGAGAAGGCCTAATAAATTGGGGTTGAGAAGGAAAAGCTTTTGAAGTGATTTAATTTTTAATTTTTATTTAAAATCAGTAGCTTTCCTCAGCTCACAGCCTCCAAGTGATTTTTATTAACCACCAACCAAGGAAGACTGCAAAACCAATAAAACATGAATGCAAAAGAGATTACACTAGCTTCTTATTTCTCAAACAATTTTTCCTAGAAAGACCTGAGGATTTAATGATTTAAGGCATTGAAATCTTTGAAATCTCCCACTACTTATGGGATAAAACCCCAGAGCCTCAGGGGCACTCGAGGCCTTTCCGCTTTCCATTTTTCCTCCTCACTAATCCCTGCAAGTTTCCCTATATGAATATTAAAATTCCCTATTTGTCTCCAAATATACAATGCGCTCCCTCAACTTCCAGCCTTGACCATGCTCTTCTTTCCTCACGTGTGGCAACCTCATGCCACCTGTATGGACCTGGTCAAACCTACTTGCTCCTCAGAATATAATGAAACCCACCTCTTCCCCTGTGAAACAACCTCAGGATCCCCCGGGGTCCTACAGGAAATATACTCCAGTGAGCTGGTGTATGAAGCTGAATAATGAGACTAAAGGTAAGGTCAGGATTAAGGGAAACCAAGTCAGGCTGACAGAGGAGCCCAGGATGCTGCTGGAGGCAGAAGGAAGGAAGCCATTACTCACACATGGCCAGAAAAGTGAGAGACCTCAGACATAGCGGCCCCTTCTACAGCTGTGCAGCCTCTGGCAACCTGCATAGGACAAGGAGGGGCACTCTCTTCTACTCATTCATGTCCTGCTTTGGTCTCCCATTTGACTTAAGCCATCTGGAAGGTGGAAGTCAGCAGTGCCCAGGGACTCCATTCATGAGTGTTCCCACCTTGAGCACAGATTACAGAGCAGGTGGAAAGCTGAAGGGGGGACCCGAAGGAGAGAACAGAGACAGTCTATCACTAATCCTACCCCTCTCCAGAAAGCCCCTTCCCAAGGATCCATAGCAGTACCCTTTCTACTTCATGAAAACCCTCATCATGTGGTATTTCCGTTGTTCAAAAAAAGGTATCTTTTCTAGCTACACACGAGACAGTGAGATCTCTGAAGATCAGATTCCTTCCTTTCATTCATACATATGGCTCTAACACTTAGCAAAATGTCTGGCAGAAAGTAGGTATTAAAAATATGAAGTGAACAAGTGTCTTCCTCTAACACATATTTCTTTCTAAAACTCCCTTTGGAATCTATGTGATCTGTGATGATCAGTAGCCATTTCTCAATAAACTGAATATACAGAGATAATCTCCCCTGTCTTTGAATCCTTGTGAGGGACCTAAAATGATTCAAATAAATGGTTCTTAGAATCTTGTTACTCTGTAATTGGTGGCATATGAAATCACAAGGAATTAAGGAAGTTGAACTTAGTGGCAGGAATGAGCAATAAGATGGACCAATGATGAAAATCAGCATTTGTGCAGATGCCCAGGAAAAATTAAGCAGTTGTATGAATGATAATTAGATATATAGACCACATCATGGGTCTTTTCTTCATGGCCTCCTTGACTGATATCTTATATAAATCTATGTGGTTAAGACAGACTAGAGGACTTAAGGCTTCATGTCTAAAGTGACTGAGATGGAAATACATGGAAAATGCTAGAGGTGGTGGAGGCAAGCAAAGGCTGAAAGGGGACCAGGAAGCTTATTGTAACAGAGCTGTGGTAGCTCAGGGTCACGTTTTCCTGTGCCGAGCGGACTGGCCCAAGTCAGCATCTCTGAAGAGTGGTTCTGTATCTCCCTCCAGGCTGCTCATTCCACAGACTGTTTTTGAGGTAGACTTTAAAACTTAATGTTAAATTCCTAAGGCTTCTCTACCAAATCTCCACAAATCAGGAAGCTTAACATACAGAAGTGAAATTTCTGATGCTTCTGGAGGTTGGAATCCCAAAATGAATGCATCCTTTGAAGGGCCAAGGAAGAGGCTCCAGGGTTGCTTTCGACCCTCCCAGCAAGGCTGTTTCTAGCTGTGTCCTAGCCTGAAGCTGCATGTATCTCTGTACACTTCCTCCCCTGTGTCTCACCCATGCCTCTGTGACTCAGATGCCTCCTTGTTTTCAGAGAGGACACTAGCCAGTGGACATAAGCCTAATTAGTCCTAAAGCTTGAATGATCCCACCTTGAGGCCCTAAATGATAGATGAGTACAAGGATAGTGTCCCCAAAGAATTCACAGGTATGAGGGGTTGGGAAGTAGACATAACTAATGCAACCACTGTACAGCCCACTGTAGATATTATGTTAACTTTATTAGTCTGTCTCCTCTCCAAAGTTAAACCTCCCCCTGAATCCATGTCCTCTTATCTCCTTACCTAATAGCTTTCTCCATCAGTTACAGTATTTCTATTTTATCTTCTGTTTGTTTAACATTTTCAATTTGATCTTTGGCTGATCAAGATGCTCTAAGCTTAGACAACTTTATGTTCAAAGTAAAGTCATTCCTAATATCACCATACTTCACAAAAGCTCCCCCATTCTGCTCTAAGGAAGGATCTTCTTCTCTAATTCTTACCCACTTGAGATCTGACTTATGCTATCAGTGCAAAATATTGGCTTTTTCAACATAACTAAGAAAGGTCAAGGTGCCCAACTTACTAAACTCTGGGCCCTTTGACCTTTCTGACTCCATCTTCAAAATCTGTCTCTGCAGCCCTGTCTTCTTGCTCAGTGTCTCTCTTTCCTTGGATATTAAGTTTAGAGATACAAGGACCCATCAGTTAAAAGAAAAAACTCCTTCAACCACATCCTGCTCAGCTGCTCATGATTATTTTCCAAACTTAACACTTGTTACAATATCTTGCTGCCTTTCCATGTCACAGAAGTCAACTTTTCTTTCAAAATCACCCTGAAGCAAAAGCAATGATCCCAACCACGGTAAAGTCATCACAAAGTAGCTTCTTGTCTTAAACGGAAGGATGTTTATTACAACAAAATGAGACTTTCATTCATCAGAATAACCACACCTCTGTTCCATAGATTTGAGACATCCCAGTCCTAGCTTAAATTCACCCAGTCTTGAGAAAGAAACTAAGGCAGGGCCTTATCCCCACAGTCTGTGCTTTCATGAAAAGTGAGTTTACACTGACTAGTGACTCTCAGCACCTTCTCTCTGTGGCAGCGAGGGGCCACCCTGCCGAGGCACCCTGACTTCCTCCTGTACAGGCAGTGAGAGCACCTGCTGCACTGCCTTCCCACTACTAGTGCCAAGATGGACTCCATTATGGCTCAGACACCAGGCAGCAGTGGCACTTGTGCTTAATGCTACTCCCTTACTATTTCTGTTTTAGTCATTTCCCTAGACAAGTATCCAATTCACAAACATTTTCAGGGCTATTTTCAAGTATAAAACTTTAACTTTCTCTATGAAGATAGCTACATTTCCTCTGATTCCTAATCCTCACTTGTTTTTATTCTCCAACTTTCTTTTTTATATTTAATTAGCCTTTTCAACAAACGAGCCTAGGGTTTTACTGATTAATTTTTATTGAACCATTTCATTTATTGTGTTCTTAAATTTTTTTATTGCCATAGTGTACTACAAAAAGGTGTTCATAATGCAGTTCAATGGATTTTCACAAAGTTACCACACTTGTAAAACTTATGGAAGCAAAATAGTCCTGTCCCTTCCAGAAGAGCACATCATGCTTATCTGAATACCTCCAAATGTTGCATTGTCCTTCCCTTTATAATTTAGGTTTTTTATTTCTATTTTATATGCAATACTCTTAAATAAAATGGAGTACCTGATTGTACTTTGTATCTGATTTTTGCTGGAGGTTATGTTGTGTTGCTCATCTGTAACCTCCTGTGAGTGTTATCAGAATTGGAGACAATAAATCTAAGTCTTCAGACCCGAGGTCTGGCTTACAGCAGATGTGTGCAAGTGTAAGTGTTATGATGAAAAGGAGGCATTTTCTGCAGCTGGATGAACTGAGGACCAGAAAGTTGGGAGAAGAGGTGTTGAAGAAGCGTGCAGTGAACAGACACCAGCAATTGATCTTGACAAATTCCCAAATGTGTCCTTGCAGGAGGAGAACGAGAAATCCGTATTTGAGATCAGGATTTGGTGTTTGCTTTCCAACTCCATGCTGAGATGAAAAATACTAGGTTTTATTGTCATCTGAATACCTTAACATTTGATGATAACAATTCTCAAGTATGTGGAAATATTGACTTTTACAGTGCGATAATATCCAGGCACTACCACCTGGATTCTACAATGAATATTTTACACATTATGCTTTATGACATGTTTATATACATCCATTAATCCATCCATCTTTATTTTTATGCATATCAGAGGAAGTTGTAGATTTTACGAGCTTTTAAAAAATTGACAGGAGTTATATAACATAAAATCAAACATTTTAAAGTTGATAATTCAGACATTCAGTTCACTCTTGTTGCCTATCCACTGCCTATATTTAGCTCTACAATATTTTAATCATTTCAAAATAAAGGTAGTCATCAGTAAAACTATAGTTGTATTATTTCTCATTTTTCAAGTCTCTGATCATCACCACATTGCTTTCTGTTTCTGTAATTTGTCTATTCTAAATATTTCATGTAGATCACAATATCTGATAATTTGTGTCTGGTTCCTTTCATTCAGAGTAATATATGCAAGATTTGTCCAGTTTTTAGTATGCGGAAATATTTCACTCCTTTTATGTCTGAGTGATATTTCACTGTGTAGATATACTACAGTTTGTATATTCACTTATCTGTTGATGGGAATTTGAGTTGTTTTTGTCTTTTTTCATTGTGCGCTTGAGCATTTGTGCTGAGGTATTTAAGAATTTGTTTTGAGTTCAGTTTGGTATATATCTAGAAATACAATTGCTGAGGTCATGTAATAATTCTGTGTCTCTTTTTGAAGAGCTCCCAAACTGTTTCCTGGAGAGTAGATTTTGAAATTTTGAGAAATCCCTTGCTCAGTATGAGTATTCCTGTTAAAAGATTTGATATCGCAATTCTATAGCCAACTGCTAGCAATGACCTAGCACCGCCTGATACCCCTGACTTGCCTTCTTTGTGTGTAAAATATGCAGGGGTCTGAGTAGTAGGTGAGAAAAGCTGATTAGAAAAGCAATAGGTTTCTCTTATCTCCCATGGCTGGTCAACTGACCTGGCACAGGAAGGGCCAGGTGGCGGACTGCTGGGACAGAGGCTCAGTTTATGGTTTCTGTTGCATTATCAGTGATTGCCACCAGCAGCAAGACCCCTGTGACCCCGCAGGAGCCCCTGCAGGCTGAGGCAGCACCAGGCAGACCAGTACCCTGATATAGCATGAGCAAAATCAGACACAAGACCCAGCACCATGGCTCCCTGGTTTCTGCTAGAGGCGAAAGACAGTGGGTTTAAGTTGGAAAGAGAAATCTGTCAAAGAGATGCTTGGGAACCGCGGCTCCTAGGACAGGCACTGACAGCTGGTAAGGGATGTCTGAGGGCTGCTCCTGCTCTGCTAGCCTGAGAAAACAGGAGAAATTCCAACTATTGCATGATATCATCTGTGCCTTAGTCGCATTTGTTTTTAAACTATGGGTTTAATTGCTGTTCCATTGGCTCCTATTTCTCCCCCACACCCTAAAAATGGTATCTTTGAAAATTCCCATGAAAGCACAACCAATTGCCATTTCTGTTCCAACTTCAAGACAGAATCATCCCTAATAATAAAAACAAATCTGTTATTGGTACAGCATACTTAAGTGTTGCTTTCAGAGTCAGGAAAGGGAAGAAACAATGTGTCAGTACGGAGCAGAGGTAGCTAGCCATGCAGGCTATTTATGGGCATGCCAGTAACCTACCACATTTTGTAAAGCAGCCCGTCATATGCAAATCCAGCTCACAACAGCATGTCACATAAGCAGAGAAGGTGGTGGTAGAACTGAACTCCAGATTTAAAAGCACATGGAGAGACTGAGGTGGAGTTCAGTGATAGAATGAATGCGTGGGATGAGGAAAGCCCCGGGTTCAACACCTAGCACCATGAGAAAATATGTGGAAGAATATTGAACTTACTCCAGAGCATAGAACTTGCAGGAAACAGACCCAGGAGTCAAATCTAGTAAAAGTCTTAGTATATGAAATAATGGGCATCAAAAGTACTGGAGATGTAAGAGTTTGGCACTGGAGTGTTTGAACTATGACTCAACCGACCACTGAGAAGTTACATAGTAGTGAGCAGGACCTTTGGCCCTTAAGCTCCACTTTATCCCTCATACTATGGAGCTAATAAGACTTTTTTCATGAGATCAGTGTACCGATAAAAGGAAATTATCACATAACGTGCCTTGCATGGGAGTAGTTGCAGATGTTCCAAAACTTGCGATTTTCTTACTCACGTTAGATTTCATGGTAGATTTTTAAAAAACACTTCTACTGCCTTTCCAAGTCTTCCTCTCTTTTCCTGAGTGTTCCAAACTGCAAATCCTGCAGCCTCCTGGTGGAGTTCATCCACATAGTGTGTTATCCACAGTATAAAAGAATGGGGTGCACTGACAAGCAGACACTTTGCAGTCAGAAGATATGAAGAACTAATGTTCACTCCTTAATTGGAATAAACATTCATTTACATGTACAGCTGTCAGGAAGTAAAACCTGATCAAAGACCCATTAGGTACCAGGCTGGCTTTGTGAAGGGCCACTTAGCTAAGGCAGAGAATTTAACATGAAAAGAAAGGGGCTAGAACACTGCGGCCTGGTACATTGTGCATTAGTGATTATTTTGGTCAGAGTTCATCAGGCTTTCTCTAATAGAGGTTAACCCAGCTAAGACTCACAGTACCAAACTTCAATGGCAAGCAGGGCCAAATTGTGGCTTTCAATCGCCTGTCACATGCCTGAGTTTAACAAACTTCATAGCGAGACTGAGAAAAAGAAGTATCTTAACAAATTTTGCAGAAAATCCTGGATCTTCAAATAGAATAAACCTCTTTTACAGAACAGAACAAAACAAATCTGACATGCCCTAGCGGTATTACATACTCTGCTCAAAGACTCGAGAGACTTTGGAAAGGTCAGGTTCATTCAATACACTGATGTTCCAATACAGAATATCCATCCTTTAATATGGAATTCTCCTCTGTGACAATTATAGCATTCATGATAATAGTTATGTCATTATGTTGTTCTATGACCAATGTGAGCCACAAATTAATTAAGCATTCACTTGCGTGACACCCACGTGGCACCAGGTGCTGCTACACTGAGGAGAGGTATTATAGAAGTACGTGCAGAAATAAATTATTTCGTTTTTATTTTCACATCTTGTGAAGCACATTTGCATGACACAAGCCCTTAGCAAATTTGCATAATCTGTTAGCTGAATGAGCAAATAGGCAATACATTACAAAATTGCCTTCAATAAATAGTGAAGATATAATTGCCATTATTATTATAATTAACCTCATTTACTGCATATCTAGTATGGGAGTAACACATGGAAACAGCAGAGGATAGTGCAGTGCTTATGATCGCTAATCTAAAACCCTGCTTCTGCACATGGATCCTGAGTTTGGTTCCTGCAGCTAGATTCTTTTTTTTTTTTGCAGCTAGATTCTTTTATGCTTCAGTTTCTCCATCTGTAGAATGGGGGTAGTAACAATAGCTCTTACCTTATTGTTTTGTTAGAAAGGGTAAATGAAGCAATATTTGCAATATGACTGGACAGTATTTGGCATAATATACTAATAATTATAACAATGTTAATTATGGTAAATTGGTATTTGATGGGAGAAAGCAGAAAGACAAAAAAGAAGCAAAATTCTTTTGGGTAACATCATCAAGTAATACTTATCTTCTGTTTGTCATAGAGCCATTGTTAAGCAACTCAGAATTTCATTAATCCCAAGAAAGAGATATGATTTCAGAGATAGTTCTAAAGTTGTGATGTTTTAGTCAATGGAGACAAAATATCTTGGCTAAGATTTTGTATTCTTGTGATATCTCTGTTTAACATGGAAGTAAAAAATTTAATATAACAGTGATCAGGATGAATAATTAAATGAGAAGATTCATTTGCTCAGGCCAAATTTTACCAGTGGCTTTGTTGTTTGATGAAGGTAGATATTAGTGGAGGAGAATAAACTTTGCCTTATGCTTGCTAGTTTTGATATTGAGTTGACAAGATGACTTTTCTTTACTTAGAAGAGGTGAGCACCCTCACTTTCTTCATCACCATTGGCTCTTTCAGTATTATCCACTGAAGACAATGGTAACCTGTAAAGACCCTGAGAACTGCTTTTCTCTTGTGCAGTAAAGACCTGATGTTTCAAACCCAGGACGTCTTTTGCGAATAGAGAACATATCCCCAACCATCATGGGGAATCTCACTCCAACCTATGAGTCCAATCTAAACATGTTTTCCAAAACACTCAGGTCCTGGGCCCCAGCTAGATTCCTCATATATAGTTTTGAGCTTGTCCTTATTCTAGCCCTGTCAAGTTCATATCTGTATGTGGTACTTTTTAGTATTGGTCTTCTTCTCCTGTTACTTTCTCCTTGGGGATTATTTTGTTCACTTTCTTAAAGACCTTTTCATCTTTTTTTGATAAACTCATCAGGGTCTTTGATAAATAACTTGGGAGCTAATCTCTCTTCAAATAAATGCCTTTCCTCTATTCTCAGGGTTATGGAATGTTCTCAAAATGGCAGATGTGCTTTATTTTCTGAGTGTTTATTACATTCAGCATCACTCCTGGTGGCTATTTACTGTGGTGCCTTCTTCAGAACCAAGGAGATATAGATAGATGATGAATCATTCATTAACTGCAAGCCTGGAAGTTTGCAAACATTATGCTAAATGCATCACTCAAAAGAAGCAGTTATTATCCATCTTTATAGAGAAGTTTTGGATTGTGTTCTAGCTATTATGTTGGTAAGATGTGACAATTCTAGATTCTGTTATATTCCTCTGAAGAGTGTTGAAGTTTTTAAAAGCAGGCAATACCTTTGCTTAGACTCAAACTGCTCTTTCTTACTTTGCTGTATAACAGCTCAGATCTCAGTGCAAGTCTTTTTTCCCCACAGTGATCAGAATGTCCTTTAGAGCTAATGGAGAGTTGGTGTAACATGTTTTTGGTTGGGTCTAACTAATCGTGGAGGCTTTGGGGCCTATGTCTGGTTCTTTTCTCCTTCCTCTACATTACCCTCCTCTGCCTCCACACTCACATTAACTAAGCAGCTTCACTCCACCATGCCCTTCTGCCATGACGTTTCTGCCTTGGAGCAAGTTAGCAATGAACTGACTCTCCTTAAAATGTGAGTAAATTAAACTGTTCCTCCTTTAAGTTGTGGATGTTGCGTATTGTGCCCTGCAATGGAATATCTATATAATACAGAAAATTGGTACTGGAGAAGCAAAGTCATTGCTATGGCTCTGACCATGTAGTCTAGAAGCCTTTGAAACTGGTTTATAAGAGTAAACACCAGTCCAAAGTGAGAGACAGTGTGAGCTAGTTACAACCAGCAAGGCTGGTTGGGGTGGAGCTTCCTAAGCTCTCTGGAATTCAAATTCCACCACTAAGGCCCTCAAATACTGAATGTGAAGCTACAGGAGTTAATATTTTCCTTCCTCATTTCTGGCTTGCTTTTATTCTATACTCCATTCCTTCCTTTGGGAGTAGGAATTTTTACCCTATGCCATTGCACCTTGAGATGTAACTTTGTATCTTGACAAAGATACACACCTAAGAGCTACCCTTGAATTTCAGAAAAGATTTGAACTTGGGCTTCTTAAAAAATGCTGGGACTGTTGAGACTTTGAGAGAAGAGATTGTTACATTTCTGGCTGTAAGCAAGTTAGTTGTATTAGGTAGAATTAACAATTTGCTTTTTATTTGGGGATTAAGTATGGTCTAAGAAGATATGTTTAGTAATGAAATTGACAAGAGGTGGTATGTAGCTGTTAGGAAAAAGTGTCAATAGATTGGCTTTAAGATCTACCTAGGGGATTGTTGGAGTACATGTCTGGGTGTGTCTGTATGCATCTGGAGGTGTTGCCTTAAGGTCTGTATCTGGTCCCTCGCTATAAACTTTTTGCTTCAGAACCAGCCTACCATGGGCTGACTCCCCTTAAAAGCAGAGCCAAATCAAACCTCTCCTCCTCTAAATTATAGGTGTTACATGCAATACTGGACAGGGGAAAATTCACTAATACACTCCTTTACCAGACTGTTTTCATTCTGCCTCACCCTTACATGGTTCAGGGATCAGCTAGATACATAGACCCTGGAGTTTCCCTACTCTGTCATTATTTCTGGGCTTCCCTCCTTACTTTTAAGATCCATAGCCATCTTCATTTCTGCCTGATTCTTCAGGTGAGACAGATGTCCCATATTGCCTTTTAGCCAGCCTGTGTCTTATTACTACAGCCCACTCTCAGGACAAAACTGCTACAAAATAGGAACTCCACCTCTAGATCTCTTCTTTTAAGCTTTTCCTCCTACCTGAACTCCATCTGCCTTTGTTGGCTCTCTAAGAATTCTGGGTATATTCTGTGTTTATACTACTTTGTTCAGAGTTCATAATTCCTTTTATTGTAAAGGTTAATTTCTTGAGTCCTTTCTCCAACACAACTGCCGAATTCTATTATATGCTCAATAAGTAAAACTATTTTTAATATAATTTTTATAATCACAGAGTCACAGAATCAAAGATGCTCTGGGTAGACATTGAGGAGCTGATAGACAAAAGGAGACAAAGTGCATTTCTGAGATTACAGTTTGCAAGTACCTGCAGTGGCTCTCTCCAGAATATGTATGGGGCCTCATCTGCCTTGAACCTCCATATGTAAGTGAGGGAAATGACTGTAATCTTCTGGAATAATGTATAGTTAGTGAAGGATTTGTATTCTCCCACCCACCTCTCCCACAGAGGACATGTAGCACACAATTCTCATTTTGGAAACAAAATATTTCTTAAAGTACACCACAACAGTAGGATAAGATAGGACTGAGTTTTTATAATGACTGGGGGAGCGGAAGTACACTGCCCAAATTATTAGTGGCTACTGGATCACAGAGGAGGACCAGCTCATTTGGGTCAAGAAGCTGAAAGATACACTTCTCATTAGGAGCATAAAGAGGGTCACAGGAGAGTGACTGCCTCTGAGGAGGTCCTCTATGCCAGAGCTTGGCAGAAACAGATGCTGCTTACAAAGCAGGTCCTCTTCTGGAACTTCCCCAGCAGCAGAAAACACTTACAATGCACTGTGCTTGGATGATAATATGGACATGGACCTTCTGCCTCCACACGCTGTGGACCACACTAACACCATCAGCTTGGCAGAGCTGGAGCCAAAGTCCTTAATGTCAGGACCACATCAGCAGTAGAAGATAATAGAGAAGTAACTGCAAGCCAGCTGCTGGCGGGAGCTCCTGGAAGCTGACCCTGTTCCACATAGCCTCTCAAGAAATTCAAATAAAGTAAAAAGAAGTAGAATCAGAAAAAAAAGAGGAGGGGGAAGAGCCTTATGAAAGATGTAAGAGAATGAAATTGTAGACTAGACATTGTCTAAGATTTTCATAACAAGGCCTGGGTTGGAGGAAAGAAAAACAGAAATGTCACAAAAAGAAGCTGTCTGCTCCAGGGAGGTGGAGGGTTCAGGGCCAATAAAGGAGCTTGCAGTTCTGAGAAGAAAACAGGCTGCATGTCAGAACATAAAAGAGCGGTGACTCCCTCTCACACCTCCTCCATGCACAGAACTCTGAATTCAAGTGCTTGGAGAAGATTGGCACATTTGAAAACATGAAACTCTTACCTTTGTAAGTAGAGAGATACACTCAAAAGGCTAAAAGACAAGTAAAGAGTTATGGAATCTATTTATAATGTATAAATTGAAAATATATCATAAAGGAACCCAGAGAAAATGCAGTTTGGAGAGTCACAAAAACAGATGCATAAAAGAGAGAAAAGCTTAGTTTTTTTATTTGAAATCCAAAATCAAACAAGGAAGGCAGAGGATTTAGCTCAGTGTCACCACTGCCTGCCTTCAAATTCAAGGTCATGAGTACCATCAAAGAAGAAAACAAATTGCTTGGTTATAAAATAAAACAAGGAAATATATCAGATTGAAGAGAGTACAGTTTTTTTTTTATATTTGGTCTTGCTATTAGGGCTTGGAAGAGATAAAGAACTCTCATTTCATGATGCTGAGATCCCAGTTAGAACTATTTAGTCTTTCAAAGGGTAATAAGTAGTACCTGCCAAAAATTTACATGTGTGTATTATCTTACAAACAGTTCCTTTTTTGATGAATCTATTTATTTTACAGACATAATTCTAAGAATATAAGAATATATGTTCAAGGAATTGTTCACTTGTATGTGACTTGTATTTATGAAAGACCAGAGACAACCATAATGCCCAATAGTAAAAGAATTATTAAAAATATTATGACTTACCCCCACTGTTCAGAATTCAGGAATATTATTCAGCTAGCACGAGAAGGAAGTATACCTGTATAAATGAAAGAGAAAGTTGTCTAAGATCACAGCAAAGTGACATGAGAAAATTGCTAAGCTTTTGTGTGCGCTAAGCTCCATGATCAGGATTTTACTTCACTTCACCCATCTTATTCCCCACATACTTCTATGATTGGTACTACTTTCATTACCTTTTTTTGAACCAATAGGACAACAGAGGACTAAGTGACTTTCCAAAGCTATCTCAGAGTCTGTGTCCTTAACGACTGCCCAGGACTCAGAACACTTCTTAGTTACCTTGGTGCACACCCATCTCCACCTTGGATACTCTGTTCTCAAGAGCTTGCAGGTGGGAAATGGAGAGGAAAAATGAGAACGAGGCTGCCATTTAATATGTATTCCTATTTTGTGTGTGCTTATTTTTAGCAAACATGCCTTATATGTGCTTATATCCACATATAAGACTGATATAAAACATAAAATTAAGACAGGTTATTTTCCCTCTGTAACTAATATAGGATAAAATTAAATCCTTGGAGTTAATCTCAACATTTGTACTCTGGAAATGGAATAACATGGTTCTCAATTATATTCTGGAGTCTTCACCTCAAAAATGCAATGCCTTTCTACTGTTCCCAGGTTTTCTGCCCTCCTAATACAACTCAAAAATTGTTTTCCTCTTGTTTCTCCAAGTTTTGTCTGAAAGATGTAATTTTTTTGAGTCTCTGCGGGCCTTGTTGTCAAAAGCTGATAGAAGCCTGCTGCATTCTTCTCAAATCCCTGCCACAAAGAACAGGAGGCACTAAGCCTTGTCAGATTTCTGAATTTATTGTACAAAAGCAAACAAAAGAACTGTGCATTTAGGTCACTGACAAAGAAAGATTTAGTGGTGAAAAGGAGATGAACTGATTTAATGTTTAGAACAGGAGCTCACTAATTTTCACATCTCCATTTGACTTGAAAAATCAGTGCTCAGCTTGTCAATTCATCCTCTGAGCATTGATTGATTGATTCATTCATTCATTCACTCACACATTCTTCACAAGTGGATTAAGTGCCTATTCCTTTGCAAGTATGACGTTCTGGGAGGTGTACTGATCCTAATTTCACGCAGCGCAAGAGTGACTTACTGGTGGGTGAGCTCCTCTCTCGATGTTATTAAAAGATAAGTGAGCTTGTCCAGCAGAAGAGAGCCTGCTTTTGTACCTGTAGGAGAGCTCTCCAAGGTTTGAGTATGTGAGTCACTCCAGGCTAGAGAAAAGCTACTGGAGACTTTTCTTTCCTGAGTCATGAGAGTTTCTATCATACTACGTGGAACTGTCAAATCTCAATGTCAACATCACTGTGATGACTGCTCATGATAAGAGCAACACTGGTCTTGAGGAATATTTGGGTGAGTGATGAGATTCTGAGCTGTCAGACAGCTGAAGTCACATATGCAAATGCTAAGTGTGGAAGAGCCAAGCAGGCACTTAGGGAACGGATACAGGGCTAAGTTACCATGAGACTCAGCTGCACTTAGGTGAAGGTGTTACATCTCACAGATGCTCTATAAAGATCACTAACAAAGTGCAGGCTGAAGGCTGTACACTGGGCAGTGTACTTCCCCTCCGATCTACTTTGAGCACCAATTATGAGTTTTGTCTGGCACCAACAGCTTCGTGGGTAAAGTCAAACCACACCTTAAATTCCAGGGCAACTCACGGTCCAAATTTCCCCTATTCTTTATCCATAATTGGGTCTTTTAAAAAAGACAATCTATGTCCAGATAGGGGCAGGCAGAGAAAAAAAATGAAAGCCCAAAGTCATTTCCCATTTTGCTACTGAATTTAAATCTTATTAACTCTTGAAACTAATTTTTTAACAGAATCTGCTCTGAAATCAAGAAAAGTCTTATATCTATGCAGTGATGTCTAGGGTATTTTTAGATAATAAAATTCTGATTTTGAGTAGAGTATGAAAGTAGAACTATCCAGAACTATGAAGAAACAGGCAGCCAGGGGGCAAGAATCTGCAGCATTAGGAAAACTGAGATCAGTAGATGCTGGAGGAAATCTAAAGAAAAACTTCAAACTTAAACTCTTTCATGAAATTAGAATAGGACTTTATTTGGAGGAAATCTGCTTTGAAGCTTTAAGGTAGCTAGGTATGAGTCCTACTTGTCTATTTTTTAAGAGTCTTCTTTCAGCACTGTGAATGGTATACTTAATAGAATGGGCAGCAGCTGACAAGAAGTGGACCTATATGCAAGTGTCTGCTGCAGGTACAATGAAGGAGAAAGAAGGGAGGCTGAAAAAAAGGAAGACATTGTGAGGAAGGGATCATCAAACACTACACTCAAGCCTATAACATAGTTTTGTGGGTATTCAGACTCTGGTACCAGAGCCTACATAATCTCAAGAGAAGCAAGAAATCTTAAACTGAAATCTCCCAATGTATTTTTTTTTTAAAGGTACCATCCGAAGACAGCCTTTAGTGAGTTGTCACCAGTGGGAGGCACTAGAAAACCAATGGTCACTGCAGTCAATGTTGAACACAGAAACCAAAAGGTTTAGTGGAATGTGTGACAGTTAGGTGTTGTCCAGCCACCGAGGATAGCTACAGGAAGATGATGTCAAGCAAATATGACTTCCTTTTCTCCCTTTCTCTCCTTTAGGTTTGAAGTTGAGAGCAAAATCAAGAGTTATTATGTGGGTATTGACTTGATCTTATCTGCAAGGCATATTTGAGGTTTCTCTCCCACTGCTCTTACGGCTTTGTAGTAACTCCAGGGGCAGTGTCTCAGGGAGATACTCATGCTTCAAGGCAATTTTGCTTCTCCTCTCACAGGAGAGGAGAATATCAAGATGTGCCAGATTTTTTCACTTGCCAGAGTGCATTTAGAAATTTGAAAAAAAAAACTAGACAAATAAAGGATGATTTTTTTTACAGCATATATCATATACTAACTTCCCCTTTTATGCTATGGGTCATTAACTGACTTTCTAAGATTTTGTTACATCAGGTGAGAGTGGGTCTTCAAGTTATTACAGGATGAAGTAGAACTAGCTCTGTCTTAGAATCTCAGTCTTACATCAGTTCTGAGTCAAACTGATTCAATGATTTTGAAAGTGTCTCCAAATGTTAGTTCTTCCCCTTTATGATGCAGTAGTGGTAGGAACTAACACTGGATCCCAGAACATTAGATGCAGGGCAGAAGATCTGGACTTGGCTCAAGCTTTGATATAATCTGGATCTGTGATGTTAGCTAGATAACTTCTCTTGGTCTCAGTTTCCTAGTTGATAAAACAAATATGCTGATTTGTTCGTTCACCCAGTAAATATTTTTTGAGTTCCTAAAATGTGCTGGGATGTTTCGGGATTAGATTAATGTTAAATACTTCACGGTTATGTCTTGGCCTTCATTGGTGCAATGGGTTGAATGTTGACATCTTAATCCTGTGAACCTGTGACTATGACCTCATCTGAAAAGATCTTTGCAGATGTAAACAAGTTAAAGAACTTAAGATGAGGTCATCCTGGATTATCTGAGGGGCTCCTAAATCCTGACAAGTGTCTTTATAGGGGTTATTCCCAGAGGAAATAACTACAGAAGAGAAGACCATGGAATGATGGAAGCAGAGAAAGTCACAAGCCATGAAACATCTGGATCCACGAGAAGCTGGGAAAGGCAAGGAGAAATTATCCTCTAGATCCTATGGAGGCCGCGCGGCTCTGTATTACCTTAATTTCAGACTACTAGCTTCCAGAACTGTGAGAGAATACATTTCTGTTGTTTTAAGCCACCAAATTTGCTATGGCAGCTTTAGTAAAGTAATACATTTGGGTTCAGGCCAACCAGCTGGCAACTTACTTCTTTCCTTTTGTGGGACAGCTATGTGTAGATGCTCACAAAGCTTTTATGAAGCAGCAACAGCATTTGGTTCCACTCAAAGCTCCCTGCTGAGGGTGCAATCCAAGATGGCACTTTCTGCTCAGGTTACCATGGTCTCTGCCACATGACTGTGTTGTTCTTGGGACAGCTGGTTTACCAGTAGTAAAATCTGAGTCAAGCTTGCAAAGAGGCAGTGAGTGAATGAACTGAAACAGTCTGATTACTTTGCTTGGAGAATCTGAATCTAAGACAGAGAAAGAGAGAATTAATTGTTAGAAGAAATAAAAAAAAAACAAAGGGAAGAGTCCAAGGAGGAATAGAAAGCATGAGTAGTATTGAGCCAGAAGGGCTACACGCTGAAGCTACATGTTAGAGAACATACACTTGCTTTTAAATATCAATTTATGGTGATTGAACATGGATAGGCTTCCCCTGAAAAAAGAGTTAGTTTCCAAATTCATATTCTCAGGATCTCCTTGCTGTTTTTAACATTTTTAAATGTAATTTTGGGTTTTTCCAGGGAAGATTTTCATGAGTCTAGCCAATAACTTCATCTGTACTCTTCTCCTTGGGCTTTTACCTAGAGCGGGTACAGGTGGTAGCACTGTCTTGGACAGCAGACTTGGCTCCCCGACATAGTAGCAGATGTGGCCCCGGCTCACAGTGTCTTTTCTCTTTGCCCATCCAGGGTGTATACACACTGTCCTAGACATGCATCCTAGATAGTCATGGATATATAGTACATGACTATCTGTTCTAACTCTGTGCATAAAGCCTAGTTCACACTGTTCCTGAAGGCTGAATTTTTAAAAATGGTAATAACATAATAACTATTATTTCTTAAGCTTTAGCAACATGTCAAGTACTAAACTGAGAAATTAGTATGAATTATCTCTAATCTTCACAATAATTATGGCAGGGGTTATTATTATCTTTCTTTTAAGTATTATCAACACTATCTGGCAGGGAATTTGTGATGATCATAGATAATATGTCTAAAATGGCACATAGGAAACACTTCTGTTGGGTGTTGCTGCTGCTACTGCCACCCTGAAGAAGAGATAAGCAGACAGTCAAATGATGTCTTTAAGAGTCACAGAGATGACATGGATAGAACCAGGATTTGAACCATGATCTGACTGATCCTGTGTCTGTAACACTTCTGACTACTTCCTAGGCTAAAGATGAGGCAAACTACAAAAATTAAGCTTTAGTCATGACCAAATCTACTAAAACAACCTGGATTTTTCTGGAAGGGGACAGTCAGCCATGCAGGGGCGCCTTCCACTCAGTCCCCACATGATTGCTAAGTCACAGTGGGAAACACTGACCTTGGCCAGCACGTGAGTCCACTGAAAGGCCTCGCTGGCTTCCAGGGTGTGTCGTCTTTATCTTGGTGGCATCTGTCTCCCCAGCCCCCTCTTTCTGCTCGATCTATTGCCACACCTGTGTTTTTCACTGCCCACAGGGCAGAAGCTGCTTCTCCTGCATTGGATGGTGATGTCTATTTGTGTGCTTGGCCCCAAGAAAGCTTTCAGAGAGGTCCCACTGGTCCATATGTTCATGGCAGCTTTGGCTGGAATACCTGCCCTGTCTTTAAATAGTTAACAATTTTATGGCTATCCCACTAGTTCTTCTAGACCAGATGCTGTGACAAACCATTGCCACAGGTCAAGACAAGCCTACTGCCTACCTACATAAAGAAAGTTGTATTGTAGCACATTAAGAGTCACTGGTGTGCCTATTACCTGGGTTGTTCTGGCATTCAGTGGCAGAGCTCAGTAGTTGTGACAGAGCATGTATGGCCCACAAAACCTGATGTAGTCTATGACTGCGGTCTTAGATTGTACACCATTATCTGTGTACATATCTCCTGTGTGTGTGTGTGTGTGTGTGTGTGTGTGTGTGTGTCTGCAAGCAACCTGCATGTATCTGCATGTAACCAGTGTACTAAGGAGTCTCAAACCACTGGACATAAGGATAAATGATAATGCTAACTCCAGTAACCATATCTACCTACTATAGATGATGTGAATCATACTTCGCCTGTGGTCGATGCTCCTTTGAGGACATCTAGGTTACTTTTTAAATTTTCAGCCACTTGAAGTTATTAGAAATCTCAACTGCATCTGAGCTTTTGTTTATTCATGTTTTAAGTTTACTTTCAAACTCAATCTAAAGCTCACCTCTTGTACTTCTTCATACCAGCAAGGCTTGACCTTCTATACTTGAGGAGAACGTTAACAGGCTGCAAAACTCTTCCTCCATCTTTCTTTTCAACTAACAAAATGTTCACAGTTTTAGAGAGACGAGGAGAAAAAAGGAAAGAGGAACTCTCCTGAAGCTGCTGGGTGGCCTTATGTTTTTGTTCTTTTGGGGGACAAATTTCTGATCTGGTTCTATGTCCCTCATCGCCGTGAGGTCTCTTTGGCCCCATATTATGCAGTCCTGCCTGGGGCCTGTGCTCTTACCTGCTCTGCCCAGCTATTGCTAGGGGATGACTCTCCATGTGCCTTCCTCCTGTTCTTCCTTTTCTGGCTGATATTCAGCCAGGGAGAATCGTAGTGATCCTGTCTTTTAGGAGATGCTTCCTGCTCTTGCTTGAAGCTCTTCTTTCCTTGTGCCCTTCCCTCCTGGTCAGTCTCTCACTTCAACCTGTGTACGCTTCCCAAGGCCAATCATGCCTTAATCTTCCTGGAGCAGGGGAGGAGGGGGTCTGTGGCTAATCGTTCCAGTCACTTCTGATCGCTCTGGCATAGCTTATAGGGGGAACCACAGCCAGCTGTTAGTGGCTCTAGGAAGGAGAGTGCTAAGTGTAAGCCATCCTCATCTTTGGATCGTAGCCACTATAATGAGAGGAAAAATAACCCGAGTTGACAGTCTAAAAAGTCTGTGTATATGTGCAGGGGGAAGGGATTAAAAAGGTTTTTTTCTTTCTGGAAAAAAAATGGGACAATAATCTATTAATTTTGCTGAAACTTGCTTTTAACTAGCATTGTATTATGAACTGATTTCTTTTATCTTTGCTTATACAGATTTACATGAACCTTTTTTAAATGGTACTGGGGACTGAACCCAGGGAGTACTGAAAAATGGGCTGAATCACTGTTTTGTTTGTTCTGAATAGGGTCTCGCTAAATTGCCTAGGCAGTCTTTGAATGTTTGATCCTCTTGCCTCAGACTCTCACCTAGGTAGGATTACAGAAGTAACCCACCATCCCCTGTTACATTATCTTACTTCATGTTTTCATAATACTGCATCTCACAATGTCCTCTGATGAATTTGTTCGTTCTCCTATTAACAGGTTCTTACACCGCATACAGTATCAGTACTATAAATGCTGCTGTGATAAATACACTCATACATACATCCTTGCACTTGATTGTAATTACTTCCCAGGAAGAGATTTCTAAAAGTGGAATTGCATGTCAGGGTCTGCACATCATTTTATTCTGGTAGACAGCTCTAAAGCACTACTTTAATTAATAGTCCCATTAACAATGGGTTAAGAATATTTTCCTTCTACCTCCTCATCAAAACTGAGCTGTAGCAAACATTTTGAACTTTTCCCATTAAAGCTAGGGAAAATGGTATCATCTTTCACCCCTAAATATAAATTCAATTAATAGATGTACTTTGAGCAGATGCCACACACAAATCTAGGGAGATGACACATCTCTGCCTACTTCTTCACGAAGATGAAGATGCTGAAAGGAGGCTTACAGGCGTCATGGAGCAGAGAACCTGGCGTTCCAACTGTGGCTTTCCCATCAACCAGAAGCATCTTTTTGAGTCTTTGTTCCCTCTTTTGAAAACGCGCAGGATACCAGAGTTGCACTTGGTACCTATTGGCTAACAAATGCTATCTCCAGTCACTGGCCCAAGAAAGACTTTGCTACCTATGAACTATATGAGATGGAAGTGTAGGATATGGGATTCCCTCTGATCATCAGACAGAGAAGGATATGAGAGAGTGCCCTAAGTCAGAGCAGGACTGGAAAGATGGGGTTGCCAGGGAAGAACGGTCGTGGGAGCAGCTGGAAAGAAGAAAACACTGGTTGTGCAGAGGTGGTAATGGCAGGAGGGCCACTTCCGAGAAGCTGAGCACAGACTGCAGCGCATGAGATGGGACACAGAGGGCTACATAGGAGGGAGGAGAGGTCTCGTTCCCAGTATCACTCCAGAGCTGAGCATCTGAGAGTCTGTAGGAGAAAAGCACCCAAAAAGAGCACGTGATGTTTCACCTGAAAGATCAACTTCGGTACCAAGTCTTACTCACCATGTTTGATTAGTTTCTGTTCTCACTCATTTCTCTTATCAGGACAGTGGCCCCACACCACAAAGAACCAAAGTAACAATGGCCTTCTCCTAATCCACACAAAATAATAAGCTGTACAGTGGTCACTGTGCTTAGATATTTCCACTACTCTGGAAGAAGAAAGAAGAAGAAGGAGGAGGAGGAGGAGGAGGAGAGGAAGAGGAAGAAAGAAAGGAAGGGAGAGAGAAAGAGAAAGAAAGAAACAGAAAGAAAGAAAGAAAGAAAGAAAGAAAGAAAGAAAGAAAGAAAGAAAGAAAGAAAGAAAGAAAGAAAGAAAGGAAAATCTTTAGTTCTCACAATCCCACCAAGTTCTACTGTAAAATGTGGTTTATCAAAAAACTGTAAAGTGGGCTGGAGATTTAGCTCAGTGGTTCCAGCACATACCTCGCAAGCACAAGGTCCTGAGTTCCATCCCCAGTAACCACATACAATATTGGGCATGGTGACTCATGCCCACCAGCAATCAATAGCACATACCACAGTGCTGGGCGTGGTGGCTCATGCCTGTAATCCTAGCACTCAGGAGGCAGAGGCAGGAGGACTGCTGAGTTTGAGGTTTGTCTGGGCTACATAGTGAGCTCAGGGCCAGCCTGAACTACAAATTGAGACCCTGTCTCAAAAAAAAAAAAAAAGACTGTAAAGTGTTTGCTTTAATTTGAATATACTATGCCAACATTTCATGGTATTTGCCAAGAGTATGAGGGATTCGGGAATCTCCATCTCTGGGACATTCTCACAAACCATCATTATAAGTTATGTGCCTTTTCAGAGCAGAAAGTATTCATTATTCACCCTTGTCTTCCTCCCAGCAGCTGGCCCAGAGCACAGAATGCAAGAGCTCCTTTAAAAATGTTTGTTGGAATAAATAAAATGCTCTGAATTCTGTAGATAACGGTAGCACCCCAAAGAGAGATATAATTAAAGTCTTGTACCAAGCCAGAAAAGAAGTTGGCAAACTGTTCAACAGAAAGGGTACACATGATAAAAATGTGTTAATCAAAATCATAAAACAAAATGAAACCGTAGGCATAATACAGCAAAGTCATCAAGTAAAACTGTGCAACTGGAATTGCAGCATGTATTTTAAATAAACAGGGTTTAGTTATCTCCCAAAATCTCTTTTTTAAATACCTCATTTTTCTTCCATACAAATGAAACACATACACAGTTCATTTCACTTTTCACTAACTCAATATAAATTACCCATAATACTCCACATTTTCCCCCAATATTTGACATAGAAATGGAAACAGACTGTCGAACCAGTTTTTTAACGAATCTGGAGCAAATGGTTCTTTGTTGAAAAAATATTTCCACTTATCAAGAGTTGTTTTTCCATGAAGGGGAAATGAACATTGTGTTCAAAGTATTGACTTCCTTCTACAGCAAGTGGGAGCAGACTCGTTTTCCCATGTTGATAACATCCAGATTTGAATGATTTAAACCAAAAGGAGATGCTCAGGGTGGGCTTACTTCAAAGCTCTCAGAGTATGTGGTTAGTTTTCTAAAAAAAAAAAAAAAAACATTTTACTTGAGAGGATTGTGAACTCAGTCAGGGCTTCAAAGGTAAATGAAATGTATTCACCACTTGGTGGTTGAAAAATCCTGTGTGGTGAGCATGTACCCTTCAGGTGGGCTTGTGGAGGTCGGAGAGGGTGTCCCTTTTTCCCTCCTCAGATAATTTCTGGAATTAAAATTAAATATCTCAAATATGGAACCAAACTGATTTGGTAACATTTTCAGGTAGTATTTAGTTCGAACGCTTGCAGCAGCAAGATAATACAAAAGGAGAAACAACAACAGAAAACATTATCCTACAGGATGTTTACAAAAGAAAAATAATGCAGTCTTTCTGTAGAAGTGCCCCCAGCCTGGCTGGGAGAATGGGTTAACGTGAACTGCAAGTGCTCTGGGCTACACAAAAGCCCAACTGTCCACAAGACCCAGGGAGAAATTTGCTCTTTCTGTCTTCTACTTCTTTTGTCCTCTTCTTTGTCCTCCTCCTTTCCTCCTCCTTTCTCTGTGTGCATCACAGTGTAGGCTACAGGACTGAGGTCATGGTTTGTTTTATGTTGTATGACAAAGTACTGTGCTATGAATTGAGTCAATGTTCTGTGGGTTAGAATCTGGATGTGCTCAGCTGCTTCTCTACAGAAAGTCAGAGGGAAGGCTTTGGTGGTGTCTTGTCCAGGGGGTCTGTGAAAGAATCTGCTTCAAAGACCACTTGGATTGTGGTGGGATTTAGTTCTATGTGGCTATAGGAAGAAAATTCTGCTTCCTTCCTGAGTGTTTGTTGGCAAAGGAAGTTAGGGGAAAGGGTTCTTCATCTTAGAAGCTGCTCTTTTCTGGTCTCTACCTTCAAAGCCTACAAGGAGCTTGGAATCCTCTCATGCTTTGATTCTGCTGCATGTAGCCAGAGAAAATGCTGTGCTCTTCAAGGGCTTGTGTGATTAGATACACCTGGGCAATACCTTTTCCACTTAGCTCAGAATCTACCAGTTAGTAACATTAACCATATCTGCAAAATCCCTTTTACTGGGTGACATAACAATCTCAGGCATGCTGTCTCTTTCCAGACTCTCAGCAAGGGGACAGATGACGTCCTAGGGTTCTGCCTACCACAAGTGGCGTGATCACACCAGCCCCTGGGACAAAAGCATGATGCTGGGGCCGGAGGGTTAGCTCAGTGGTTCCGGCGCCTGCCTCGCAAGCGCAAGGACCTGAGTTCGATCCCCGGTAACCACATATAATGCTGAGCGTGGAGACAC